>JAQGAW010001459.1:0-19056 GCA_034698025.1 Phthiracarus crinitus
ATAAAGCGTTCTTAACTCTATATACTCACAGAGAACACATGAAAGAAGTGATGAAAACGTTCACATATGTCGTTGCAGTTAATGTCTGTTTGTTTCTGAGACATCAAAAAAGCGGAACAATTGGAACGGTTTTATCAAACGTTAACGTATGGTATGGTAAGGTATGGTAAGGTATGGTATGGTATCGTATGGTATCGTATTCGACGAAAGTCAGCGATTGTCAGCGTTAGTCATTGGAAGTCATCGATTGGTGTCATCATTGGAGCGATCATTACAATCATTACAATTATTATCAACAATTGTTGCCACGAAGTCTTTCAGCATAACTTGCGGAGTACGGCTGTGTGTACAGAAGGTCTGTACGTTTCACGACTGGATCAGTGCGGGAGTGTGTTCTGTATGATTGGGTTTAGAACTTCGGATGCACTCAATTGGTTTTTAGTTCGGTTGATGTCTTGCGGGATGTTTTTTTGGTTCTTTTTGTAATTTTTGGGGTTATTTTTGGATATGGTTTTGTTAGTGTTAGGGTTATATTTAGGTTTAGAATTAGGGTTAGAATTAGGGTTAGAATTAGGGTTAGAATTAGGGTTAGAATTAGGGTTAGAATTAGGATTAGAATTAGGGTTAGAATTAGGGTTTAGGTTTGGGTTTGGGTTTGGATTTGAGTTAGGTTTATGGTATTTTTTGGTTCTTTTGTTGTTTTTTTTGGTTCTTTTGTTGTTTTTTTTGTTCTTTTTTGTTGTTTTTTTTGTTATTTTGGGTTAGGGTTGGAATTAATTAGAATTAGGGATAATTAGAGTTAAATTTAGGGTTAGGGTTAGAGTTAGGATTAGTTTGGATAAGGGTTAGGGTTAGGGTTTGGGTTATTTTTGGTATGAATGTTTGTGTGAATGTCCGTATGATTGTCCGTATGAATGTCCGTATGAATGTCCGTATGATTGTCTGTATGATTGTTTTAATTTGTTTGTTTGTTTTTTGTTTTTTTATTTGTCTTTCGTTTAGATGTGTGGCTATCAGTATACCATATAAGAGTGTAACGTTGTTGATCCGATCCTCATTTCACGCATTGGTTTGGTTGGGAACACCCGAAACGAGAGAGTGAACTATGCATGAAATTCATGTGGCATTAAACATATTGAAACATATTGTCATCAAATTGTCATCAAATTATATTCATATTATTAATCAATAAATATTTGTTTTAAAAAAGTTTTCGTTTATTTGATTTTCTTAAATATAATTCTAATTATTATTTGATTAATATTTTGTTTATTACTAATAGAACTGAAAATATTAACAGATTTTATTTGTAATAAATTTTAAACCTAAAAATTAATAATCAAATTGTAATCCGTATTTGAATCGGTATTTGTATTGGTTTTGTAAATTTGTATTTTGTATTTAACAGTACATTACAGTACATTTGATTGATTTGCACATTAAATCATAAAAGTCTCAAACAATCGATCAAACATTGCATTCAAAAAAGTATGGATTATTCTTCGAACGTGCCATAAGTGGCATAACATCGCATTAACATCACATCACAATTCCTCTCAACTTCTATGACTTTATGATAACAAACACATAGCTCTCGGATACTATTATAATGATCTGATTCTGTTTTGCGATTTGCAGTACAGTTACAGTTACGCACACTTACAGTACTGTTTCGTAACCGTTCACTAAACTCTTGTTTTCTCAGTAATTTCTTTCAATACAATCACAAAATGACAAAATACTGTCGACAACCAAAAGCTCTTTCGGTGATAAACTTTTTAACTTTCGCTTTAATAATATAATATAAACAATTGATGAAATAGAACTTAAAATGATGTTGTAATAGAGAGAACAATGACATCGAGAATCTGAACGTGGGATGTATTTCTCTATACTATTATAATACTTCACTACACTATACTGTACTACTGGTATAGACTATGATATGGATGTTGTTTGGACTGTCACTGTTTGCACGCATTTCAATGCTATGTTAAGCAATTTTCGCGATTAATCATTAACTTACGAAATAAAGCATCGCTTTTCGCTGCGAATCACATATATTATTAAGTTTGTTTGTTTGTGTCATTTTTTCTTGTTTGACCGCTGTTTCGTAAGTCGAGCACACAATCCTTACAATCCTTACAATCCTCACAATACTCCACATCTAAGAATAATATTAATTGTAATGTTAGTTCGTTTTACGTGATCAGTGTTTGAGTGCCTCCAACGCACTCAACTAAACCTTAGTTTCAATGCGATTGTGTGTGCACTGTATGTGTGTGTGTCAACCCAATGCCTTTTAACAAATACATCCGAATCCTATATTCCGAATAAGTATAAAACATCCCTCTCTCTCATACACATCCACTATTAATCCAATTTCACTGCTCTCATCTCTGAGTTTAAGAAATTTAACCGATTCAACCGAATGTCTATATAAGGGTATTATCAATGCGAATAACAGTTTAGAGTTTCCAAATTTACAGTCAGTGACCAACAATTCATATTTTTATGTGTTGTATTGGGTTGCAAATCAATGTCTAAATACAGTGTATTTTTATGGTTTCATTAATTTCAAATCAAGCGAAATCAGCAATTAATGTAAAGAATCTAAAACTTAATCAAAAATTAATTAATTTTTTTCTGGTTCTTTAGAATTGGCGAAACTTTAGAATAAACTTTTTTGAAAGTCTCAACGGTTAAATAAATTGGGCAAACACTGATAACACACAATTTTATATAAAGAATTTCTCCAAAATTCTAGCATTTAATTCAGTAATAGCTCTTTAATAATAACTGCAATTAATAGTCTGCATAATGTTAGTATTTTTAAGAAATCTTTTGAAAAAACCGGTTAAATAACTTTTTAGTGTATGACATTGAAAAAAATCACAGTTAAAAACTCAAAAAAATTTTAAATGAGTTACTCGGAAAAAAATTAGATTAAAGAATTGAAGTCTGAGATCTCTATTGCTCATTGTATTGTATAAGTTTTTATAGAGTGTTGTTAGCTTTTGTAACCCAAATATTGCTTATTATATACGAAGTATATTGTATATAAATGTCTGGTAATTTTTCTCAAAAGACCCATAAAGTCGACAGTTCAATCCAATAACCATGAATGGGAAAAATCGGGTGCAATTCGTCTTACCCGTGTCACTCTTATTTCTAACTTTGTAGACAAAAAAACTACGACTAAATTAGATTCACTTTCGAAACTTAAATAAGAGTTTAAATTTATTAAAGACAAAAATTTTAAAAATTTTCAATTGTTTACAATAATTTTTTATTGTATTTTATACACTCATAAGGAAACATTTGTCCGATTTCAAGATCCGATTATCTGACAATTTTGGCGAAATTGAACCGAATATTCCCATTCTTTGTAATAACTTATTTATGTTTATATGCTTTTCTATTTAATGTAGTTTAAGGAATAAATTCATAAAAAGAGACTTCACTGCTGTGATTGCTTCACTTAATGCAAACATTTCAGTCATAAAAGAATCTTATCTTTGAAGGATGACAAATATAAAGGGAATGAGGGTTTTCTAGCTATGAAGACACAACTCATCACAACTCAAATCGTTCTTTCATATTATAACGTCTAAATGAGTTTTGTTCGGTCAACTGTACAGATGAGTAGGGATGAAAGGAGAAGAGAGAGAGAGAGAGAGAGAGAGAGAGAGAGAGAGAGAGAGAGGGAGAGAGAGAGAAATGAATCAAAAGTTTTATTACAGCACACGAGCTGTGCGTTAAGCTATTATTATGTATGGAGCAAATGATTGCTGCAGATATCAATGCAGAAGTTAATTAAAGTAAGTCGAGATATAGCTAAGGTTATACGTTATACGTTAGATCTGCTGAACGAATGAATTCTCTAAAATGTATTCTCATTCTGTACCTAATTATCATTTTCATTATAATGAGACATATCATATTTGAAATGATAATAATATGCCACAACAATCAGAGTTAATCATTATTTTGAAAGGATCTCTTTATACGAACAGATCTCGAATTGTGATAAGATTGACTTCTATAATATAGGCTATGCATCAATGAAGCTAATGCTGTGATTTAACTTTGCGTTCGCTGTACTAAATTGTGGCGTATATATACTGTAACAGACTTAACAGACTTTTTGGTCGTTCAATTTATGGCTCAATGCTTACTGCCTTATTGAGAGCCTATTAGGGATCTTTTCACATGCCTATTATCATACAAGTCAGTACATAATTTTAATTTATACTGTATAACTATCAAAGATATGGCTCCCTATTAAATATTATTAGACTCAATCTCAACCTTTACGTATTTTCTATTCTGTATTTCGCCCCACAAAGAGTATCTCATATACAAGAATATGTTCGACTCTATGAGGCAATTGAAGCACTTCCTGGAGTCTGCCATTGGCATCCATTATTAAAGAAAAGAAGCGAATTCACTGCTAACTCACTACAAACTAACTATAACTATAACTAACTCGAAAACTCCAACCAATTTTTAACAATTGAGAAAAAACACGTTAGCCTTAATGATGACTGATTGAAGCTTTTACTCTAATTGCTATATTCATGTGACAAAAGCTTATGGATTGCAAATCACAATTTGTAGGAAAATGTGTTACTCTTTATATATCTAATAATATTCTTTACCACCAAATATTTTTTAGCCTCAATTACAACCACTCAGAAACATAAGCTATAAACGAACGTAAAATGTCAATTGGGATATGAAAAATATGTGCGAAAATGGAAAAATAAAAATCAAATCGCAGTAAATAGTTGTGAAGGTAAAAGCAATTTATTTGCATGTGTGAGGAAGTTTGCGTGTGTCTGCGTATCAGAAGCTTAAATTGATGCCATTGCCAAATATGTAATTTGGTATTTCGTCACCACCTGTTCAGCAAAGCACTGTAACGCTATTCAACATTTTTCAAGCAACATCCAAATTCGCATAAATATTTTGTAAAAAACTGGTGATTTTCAGCAATAAATACACTGCGGATGCATAAATGAAGCATTTTTCATGCCAGCATTAATCATAATAAAAAATAATAATAATTCATTGCTATCTCGCAAAAGTTAACGAATTTATTTTTATCGTTATTTATATTAAACGAGTGAATAAAAAAGCAGTGCAACACAGGATGTATAGGAGGAGAACATGCGACGGTTAACTTTACGCATTACATTGTTATATTTTTGCATAACGCACACAACAACGCACAGGTGCAGCACTTAATTATCCGTACAATTATGACTAATACTTATCATTGCGTTTCTATGACTTAAGCATCGATTCTTATTTAATTGAATATAATTGCGTTTTCTTTCATTGCATTCTTTTCACTTTAACAAGCATTTAATTTTTTTATTGAAAAAATATTGTTACTAATAGAATGAGATACAAATCGCTTTATTGCATTGTATTCCAAGCTATTATACTGATGTTTTCCAAAACTAGAGCTCAAGCCTCGGAAAATATGGTGTCATATTCAATAGAAATTTGAATTTTATATCAAAAATTTTTTTGACTCATTAAAATAAAAATTCCCGAATTTATTCGCAACGTATTGCGTGGAGAATCTGTACATTCAAAATACAATAACTGTATGAAAACATTGAGTTTGATAAAGTTGGCCAATAAAACAATTATTTTGTCATATTTGAATTACCAAACAAAAAATATATAATTTCGGTTATTTTATTTAATACAAAGTATTGAAACGTTTATTATGATCAACACTTCCTATGGCTGTGATGCATGCAAGTGTAAATTATGGGCAAATCTTTTAAAAAGGGAAAGTAATGTACAAACAGAAAAAATAAAGAACTTCGACACTTGAGAGCTCATCTAAATTGCGTTGCATATAACGGATGTTGAAAATACATTAAATATAAGCTTATGGAAGAGAGGATACATGCATGGATGTGATGCTTCACAATTGGTAAATACTAGCAAAAAAACTCATTCAATGTCACAAAAACGAGTGATGCGTCGAAAAACCAAAAATGTTTATCAATGCCGGCAATACAGCAGAGCAGCACAAACAGCACAGCTTTGGAGACACAACGACACAACGCATTACGCGTGATAACTAAGGGTGTGTCGCAATTAAGCAAACTTGTACTTTAAAGGTTACTGATGGCGATGCGAATACTTTTAAGTGCGTTTCACAAATTATTATTTTGCATAATTTAAGAAAAATGCTTAAAGCCTAATAATGCGTGCAGAAATAGATGGTGTTTAGCATTCCGGTTATGCATGGCTTGCTATTACAACAGTATGTATTGCCACAAACAGTCATCATTCATAACGCACGGAAGACATTGCAATTTTTAAAATTATTATTTTAATCTCATGCTGCGTTACTGCTAACACATCACAATCAAATTATTAGACATACATTTTTCGCACCACAATGTATACGATATATACGGTACACCAGTATGTGTTTTTAAAAACCGCATAAAACAGCCAAAAATGTTGGCTAAGAGGCGAGCTTTTGCTATAAAAAAAATTAATGAGTTGCGCGAATTAATTTAAGGCGAGGGCGTATGAATGAATGCGAGCATAAAGTTCACAGAGTATTCTATTAGATCTACTTTTATGAATAAAGAATGCGAATACAATTGTATATATTGTCGCTGTTAATAATATTGGCAAAAAATGACTACCCCTTGGGATTAATAGCTACAGAGCCTTCGCCGAAATGAGCATTAATCAAAAGCAGTGGGGAGTTTCGACAGCAATGGTTTTCGCTAATACCACTAAACACTCCAATATTTAAAATTCATTTTGAATATGGATATATAACATATAGCCGTATATTTATTCCAAAGCATATAAAACCGCATTACTCTCTTTCGCTGTGTGTGTATAATACTCGAAAAAATGAGAGCAATTTGTAATGAAAAAAATATTATATATTTTATATTTATAACGTTACACATAACACTGAATGCGCGAATAATATTCTACTCTACTGTATAGTCCACTAAAATTCTATAGTGATGTATACGTTGGATATGTTGGATACGCTACTACTACTTACACTCTACTGAAACGAAACTGCATTTTAAGTAGAATTACAATAATGCAATGCTTTGTAATGTCGTAAATTCAAATCATTCATATAAAAATGTTAAAATATGTACAGTATATGCATGTATGCAGTACTCTATACACTATGGTAACGAAAACTTTTATTAAAAATGTGCTTTTTTCGGAAACGTTTATTTAATTTCGCTTATATTTAATTAATTCTTAAGTGAAAACGAAAATAAATGGAAAGAATCGTTAAACAAAAACTTTTTAACGTTAACTCACACTCAGATAATTGGATGAGGGAATACTTGTGGTTCGGGTCTAAACTTGTTAGCTATCAAACGACTTATAGCTATTTGGAGAGTGAGTGAGAAAAAGATTTCGTTAACCGATCATATCAGTCAGTTTCGTAAACTCGATCACTAATAGAATTTCTCGCATTAAGTGAGTTTCGGTAACGAGCTTTGGTTGTCCATCACAAATGATAGAATAACTCGATAGCTTTAAATACGACAGCGAACACCCATTCCTAGTAAATAAACTGAGAAAAGATATGGTGTCGTATTTGAAATGTATCGTTCGCTTATACCACAAGATTCTGCATTTCTGTATACTATATATATGTACAGTAATGCGCGTCGAAATTTATTCAAAAATTTAAACCACAAAAAATACTATAGTTTTTTATGTATAAAAAATGTGATGCATTTGTGAACAAATTTTGTGGTGAAAATGTATGCCATTAACTCATCATGACTTATGCTTGACGAAGCACACCGAAGGCCTCGCGGCGACAACTCTCTCTCTCTCTCTCTCTCTCTCTCTCTCTCTCTCTCTCTCTCTCTCTCTCTCTCTCTCTCTCTCGTCGCTACAGCTAAACTTAATACCACATACCATATACGATATACCATATACGGTACAGTACAGTATATGGACGTTGATATAGTTTGATTCACTATTGTAATACTCAGCATGTTTTAATCCGACTTAATGACACGTGTCACGTCATAATTTCATTTTGGCTTTTAATTACAAAACATTACTTTAATTCTGTTTTTCATTATAAACTCTTCACGTTTTCCTTGACTTTGATGTAAAACTTTTGATAACGTTATGTTTAATTATTTTTTGCAACCCGTGGTATGATATATCTGAAAGAATAAGTTTAATATAAACTTTTGTTAATATTTGCGTTGTTTAACTCATTATAAGCGCATTAATGTTGATGTGTAATAACCCACAAATAATTGCTAATATAATTATAAATATTAAATGAAAAAATACGTTAGCATTAAAAAATAGGATATCAAATAAGACAATAGAGAACGGATGCCGCTATGAAAACATAGTGCAATGCTCCATGTATTTCTTAACACTGCTGTGATAGAAGCTATTAAATTGCGGAGAGAGAGGAATTCAATCAAGAGAAACTCTGCCACACTCTCCCGGAAATTGAGGTGCATTATCAAGAGTTAGCTTCAGCAGGAGATCTGAACGCAGTTTCTCTATTGAGCAAATCATTGCGTTAAAGCTAATCGTAGCGCTGCATAACGCATAGCACTGCACTTACCATACTTTACTCTACAGTGTAGAGTACAGTACACTGCATAGCTTTTACTTCACTAGAGTTTGCTTCTCCATCCAAAAAATGATAACTAAACAGAGCACTACTTTTTTCTAATGATATTCAGTAATAGCAATATCTTTACTACCTTTAGTGGAATTTCTTGATTTAAGCAAAACCCGTGAAATACCTTAACAACAGCTCGGCTTTTATATTATAACAGCAGTCGCGGCAGCACTCACTCTATCGCGCTCTCAATTCAACATTGTTTGATTGAATGTGTATCAGTGCAGCAAATGCTGCCTGTATTCTCTATTCTTTATGCTATACAGTAGTATTGGCGCAATACTTAATACTAGTGAGACAACCGACGAGAGAGAGAGAGAGAGAGAGAGAGAGATTGCTTTTGCTTGAACAGTATATAGGGCTCGGCTTTTGTTATGGTGATGCAGTTGAAGCTGCAGTGAGTGCTGTAGAAGATGGGAGAGGCAGGCAAGTAAGGCAACACACAAAAGAAAAGAGTGTATTGCAGCTGAAATGCGACCAAGCAATGCATCCATACATTGCGTCCCATAGATTACCAAATAGTATAGTTCGACCCAACACTTCCACATACTATAACACTGCGACACTACACTACACGACACAACACGACATACAACGACGTGATCAACATTTTTTGAAAATGCTGTTCAAATTTGCAGCGACAAACTATTGGCACAAACTTTTATATCTATTTAAATACTATTGAAACATCTATTCATAATTTGTACAGATTTCCACATTCAACTAGTATTATAGATACAGTATTGTCAAACAATAACTAATGTGTAGAATGTATGTGATTGTATGGTCGTTTGGTTGCCATAAGAAATAAATCACAATCACTTAGAGAACAAAGAGTTGACACGAACACAACAAAAATCTTATCACATCATTATAAAATTATTAGCAAATATATCATATTAGGTGTTATTCAATAGTATGTTTAGTGACTTACTAACACTATTAACATTATTAACAATATTAACAGTATTATCATATATAAATGAATGAGAGATCGGTAGTGACTGCGAAAAAAGGCAAAGTAGGCATAGAAGCATACAATAGTTTAATGTGTTTATGTAACAAACGCTTACAATGAATACTTTTGATAACAGAGCCAATGAATTCTTTTGAGGTGAATGCTTATTATATATGTATACATTGTGTTTCAATTCTATTTTACAAGTGAGCCTTTTTAGTGTTTATGTGCACAATAATCCCTGTTTTTGTGCACTACATAATAACGTAAATATGCTCTTCTGTTATACTAAACTATTGGATATACACTACTATACACATCTATACACATCTATACACTACTAGTCTATACTGAATTCTGTACATTCACTTTTGTTGCTTTCATTTCTTTTGAAAACTCGTCTACCGCTTAAACTATTAAACTATGGCACAATCAGTTTACAAGTTTATATGCAAGTTTGCCATTATTGCCATTATTTCCATGATTGCCACCACAGACACAGACCATCGCAACCAAATTGTCAGCACAGCATCGCATAATTTGAGACAAACAATTTAGTCGTTAGACGAGACGTTCAAACATTCAAATGTTAGCTTTTTTTCTCAAACTCATCACAATTCAATGTATAGTTACCTTTAGAGATGAACAAAAGCAGATATATTTGTAAGAAAGCTGTGAAGCGAAAAAATACACACACAGGAAGTTTTATTGTTAAAAAAGTAGTTAACTCACCACAAAAGGGTGGAGTATTTTTAAACATTAATTAGAAGATATACGAGTGTACAAGAGGTCAATCATTTGCCTCTATCATAGTTTCCTCATTCACATTAATTATATACAACCGCATAATCCATAGTTCGGTCATTAGATATTGCAGCTAAACTTATCATCAAAACGCAATTTAAACTTTTTATACCTCGTTTGTGTATATTATTATTGAATTGTTGATCTTATTATTAAATCAACCAATTTTACTCTATGTAAATATGGCTGCGTTTACTAAAAGTATTGCAGAAAAGAGTTATTTAAGAGAAAACTGTTTTTGTTTATAACAACATATTTTTATATTAGAGTACTGAATATCCTCACTTATTCATAAATATATCCAGAGATTCTATGAGTTTTAAAAAAATATTTGCCCAATTTTTAAATCAGTTAAGCTTTTTTACTGCTAGTATTCAGTTAGAAGTAGTTAAATATTTCTGCATAACCAAAACAAGAATGAATAAACACTTCATATAGAGTTGGATTTAAGTGATTCACTTATACGTTAGTTCTGAACTAAAATAATTTTTCGAAAACGATCACTTTAATAGTGTAATTGATTTTTTTTTGATCATACAAAACAGGAGGACAGATGAATATTCCTTAAGCAAAAATAAAACAGTAAGTTTAAAATTTTTCGCATAGTAAGAGTATTTAGTGAATTAAAATAGCTTAACATTTCTATTTATTTTTTGCATTACAGACAGTATTGCAAATTTCAATAACTTTGATTGTAGAGTACATTAAGCTATTGTTTTGAAAAATGATTGCACCACTGAATCATTTATTATTTAACACCTGATAATAAGACGCATTTATTATATTCTTTAGATAAGACGCGTATTACTTGATACGACTTTTTTAGGGTAAGTTCAATGTTTTCTACGCTATATAATTAATGCTAATGTGGTTAGTATTGAATTTACATTTTAAACAACTCGAAATGTAGTCAAATATATATTCATATACAGTACAAACATTAAAGAAATAATACTATTGCCGTTTATGTTTGTAATTTTATTGATTAAATTATATTTCGCAATAAACTTTGAGAATTGAATTTGTTTACATTACTCTAATCAAATAAACTGATCAAAAAAATTTGTTTAGGAATACTAAATATTGGCAAATCTCATTGAAAATAGTTTGGAAAACATAAAACGAAACTGAAACTGCGATTTGTGTCATAATTACGTGTCGATATGTTTAAAGATTAACCGAAATCTATCTGTAAGCGAAAAATAAATAAATCTCGTTATAGAAAGAAAGTTTTTTTAAGTATAAAAGAAAGAAAAAGAGATTGCTTTTCCTGTAGCCATGGATACAGATTTGTTTGGCGGAGAAATGTAGTAAACTGTGCACACATTAGGTTAAAGTTACGTTAAGTTACGTTGACCTTTACATTCTGTATATGGATATCGATTCAATTATATATCAACTATTAATTGTAAGAATATTCGCTAATATATTAGAATTTATCTATTAAATTATATATAATGCGGATAGAGGTTAAGGGCATAGAGCTTCTGATCGATCGGTTATGACAACTATTTAACACAATCTAAAGCAATACATTGCTGTACAGTGTGTATACTGTATTCACGTGTTAGCGGAGAAAACTTATCATTTATAGGGGAATCCACATATCAATTGATAAAAGGGAATTGAAATCGATTTTTAGTGTTCTCACACATTAGTGTGTGTCTCAGTCTCCTATAACAATCAATAATAATAGCGCTACTGTTTTGCCTCTCACTTACAACACATCAAATGATGTTTACATAACAGTGCATGCAATGCATGATTCCATTACTGATTTGACTGAGTCAACACTACTCAACACTACTGAACACTACTAACATCGCCGAACACCAGTCAACACGTTCTCTACTAAAACCTAAAAGCTAAACCAGTAAAGCAAATAACTGTTACTAACTTCATATGAGTTAAACATAGATTTTTTTCTATTGACTCGAAGCTCGCAGGCAAATACTAATAATGTAAATTTGATACGAGAAAACTAAATATTATGATACATCGCTAAAACTAATCACTAATACATACATTGAATTAGTATTTATGTGCTATTTATGTGCTATTAGGGCACTATATTATGTCAATTATATACAAATCAAATCACATTCAATTACACTATTTGTTATGAGATATCATTTATTATAAATTGTAGATATTTGTCCAATCATTTAAAAGATAGTTTTTTCGGGTAAAATAAGTAAAACGGAATCGTTTCATAACTATCGAAAAAAACGAATGGTTTTTTACTTATCCTCGCGTACGACAGAAATAGTGTACAGAATTAACGCAAGAGTAAGCTTACTATGATTATCAGAAACTATGAGGGAATGATAGCTACGACTCAACGTATATATAGTTAGAGATGGATCGTTGAAGTGTAACGCATTTCCGACACTAAAACGGAAGTCAGGCTTTGCATCACTGTTACAGAAGTCAATTTCTGATTTTGTCTCATAAGCTCTCTTCGCTAAGCATCTGAATAATAACTACTTTTCAGAAAATATTTAAAAATAAAAACGCACAGTTTAGTCGTATTGATATAAATGCACACAACTAACTGTTACTGCATATATCGTATATATCGTATTGGGTATAATGTAATAGACTGATAGAATGTAGTAATAGATTACAAGATGCGTGTGTCGTATGTATCGTATGTGTCGTGTGTGTCCCTATACCGATAAAAATAATCTCTCAATATTCCCAAGCGGTTTATGTTCGAGGATTATTTTCCATATAGTGTGTCAGATGAACGATTTAATTAAGTCTTCATGGGATTAACTTTGCGCTCAAATTCTTCAATAATGCGAACGCATTCTCACATATTATATTCTCCAGTCATCATCAAAATTCTATGATTATATGCACAAATCGTACATAATCTTTCGCCAAACACATTCAAATCGGATAAATGGCCGCGTTTTAGATCATCATCGCTATAATGAAAAAATATGAGTTTTAAAACTGGAGTAAAAAAATAGATCAAACATAATGAGAGAGAAAGAGAGATCGACATTAGTCTCAACAATGAGTTGCTTTAAATTGATTGCACTAATAATTATTATGATCAAAGAAATAGTCTGACACCATATGAGTTTGAGGTTTTAATATGAGGAAGAAAGCGTTGCAATCTATTAGGTGTTCGCTTCGTCACAGCATCATAACATCATAGCGTCACTGAATGCACAGATCCATACAATTCTCTCGCTATCACTAGTAATTTTATGAGTGCTTTGGAATTTGTATAGCGAGCTATAAACTGATTCAGTGTTAGGCTCTCAAAGTAATTTAATAGGAATGAGGGAATGAGGGAAACGCTATGCACACTACATATCGCTTCATACATTTCGCATAACAATCTTCATCGTCAATGCCATTATCATCACGCATAATGTCAAAGCCATTGCGTCCAATAAGGAATGAGCGTAATGGACATCAAGATCAACTTCACGCTCGCAACAAACCATTTCAATCAAATCAGCATTTAATTAACTACAATTCTCTAAACATAATAAACTTAATAATAATGATAACGAGTTCTATTTAAATGAGACCATGTTTTTCGCAATTAGATTACAATAACTCATTCAATAACTAAAATGTTTTAGTAATGGACGTCACACTTATTTTGTAGATTTAGCACAATTATTGTAATTTAATTCAGAAATGTTTTTGTAGTGTATTTACCAATAATTTGCAAGATTTAATGAAATTTAAAATTTATATAATTTGCTTGAAATAAAAAATAAATTTTCATTATATGAATAATATTTGACAAGTTCTAGGTTTAATTTGAAAGTTTGATAAAATATATTTTCATAACATAAAAATATGCATATCTCGCATACATTGCACGGATAAAATTAATTTAGTGGCGAATAACATAAATCATTTTGTAGTTTGTATTCCAAGTTAAATAAAGCTCATAAAAGATTTTTTCCATCTTTCAATAAGTATATGAAATGGACTCAAAGAATATTACAAGAAAAGAATATTATGTTTCGACATATGACATGAACCGCATTACGAGTGCTGCTAATATTCTTGTAAAGCTTCCGATACGCAGGAAGTGGACCAAACATCAACACAGAATTACATGGAGCGCTAACATGTATAATAAATTGCATTTAATGCAACCAAACATATCATATACCAATGGGTATTTCAATGACCTCTCGTTATGATTATCAAACATAAATTTATTTTTTTATCAACATTAATGTAATTATTAAGTACTATGAATTTAATCTTAATTAATTGATTTTCTGCATATTAGTCATTAAGAAAAATGTTAAGTTCTCAATATTTTTGATAATTTTAAATAAAGAAAATAAATTCTATTAATTTGTAGAATTACATGTATAAATTATTATATTAATTTATTAAAAAAGTGCCAATAATGCGCAACAATGAATAAGAATTAAATAAAATAAGATTCGATAATTGTAATATACAAAAAATTCGTTTTTAATCACACCATTTTTAATATAAACAATAAGGTTTTGCAGAACAATTTTTAAATAAATGCTAACTTTTTTAATAAAATTAAATAATAAATACAATATTCAAATGCAGTATATAATAGTGGTTTAATAAATTGCTTGTATTATTAAATTAAATTAATTCGCGATGAATTATAAAAAGATCATACAAGTGATCATTTGTGCGATGTATGGAATTTTACTTATGGGTAAGCATTGTTTTAAACAATTTTATAAATTACAAACTTTTCTTAGATTTAATTTATGTTAGAGAATGTATGCAAAATAGTGTTATCGATTCAATTGTTATAACTTAAAAATATAAATTATACCAAATATAAATGCCAAAAATAATAGAATGCAACATATTTGTTATCCAATTTGAGTTCATTATTGTTATAAAAAAGTTTAGTTAAAATAAAATCATATTGTTTAAGCAAAATTATATATACATAATAGACTAGTAAATCGTTTAGTCCAACAATTTTTTATTTTTAAGCAATAAATTCTTTTTAATTTATACAGTTTAAATCAAAAAATTTATAGCATAAAATATATTGTTGTAAAATATTACTTCAATGAGTATTTCAAAAATTGTGAAGCATTTTGAGTTTAGCTCTAGTAGAGTCAACATCAAAATTTGTTGTTAAACGGACATTATTCACAAACGTAAATAAACTTATGTCACTAGTATTATAAGTTCGAATAATGCGCATGAAACCAATTTTAACCCAAAAAATCTTAAATAATTTTTAGAGGATCAAAATAATAGCATTTATAGCATATGAAATAGCGCTATAAATAGCATCAATAAATGACCAAAATAGCACTTTAAAATAGCATTTATAATTTTTAAAAATTACATAAATTTTTTTATAATAATCATTTTTTCATTATATTAATAATTTTTCTGAATTTTAAGAAATTTAAATATTTTTAAAAATGCAGCTTCACGATAGCATTGAAAAAAAAATTTGGGGAGAGGGGTAATAAAAACTCTTCAGATTTAATCGACAAGTTAAACTGATTTAGCCAAAATAGCATTAAATTGCAAAAATAGCATTTATTATTAAAAATAGCATTTATAAATCTAGCTAAAACGGCTTCATTTTACTTAATTCGTACACAAATAAATTTATATCTCTAACATATGTAATAAAAAAAAGCAAATGCTATGATTTTGATTCTCTAATAATGTTATTTATTTGGGACAAAATGTTTATTGGCATTTTATTGGCATTTAAGCCTTTTTTGACAAAATTTTTGGCTATTTTAGCAAATTTTTGGCAATATTAAAATCCCTGGGTATTCTGCATTATAGTCTTATAATTGTTATATTTTCACAAGATTTTACTAAAATAAACTATTTTATGTTAATACAGTAATATCTCTCAACAATAAACATTTTTTGTAACTCACCTCTTGCGCTATTAAACAATATATAAATACGATTCAAAGGTAATTTCTTAACAAAATAAAAAGCTTATATTTTAATGATATACAAAATCATTATATGCATATTAGATTATGTTTTTTGGCTAGGTTAATATAAGTATTTTTTGTTTGGTTAGATTTGGTTAAGTTCGGTCAAGTTTGGTTAAGTTTGCTAAGGTGTAAGCTTTTGTTTCCTAAGGTTTGCATAGGTTAGGTTAGGTTTGATAAATAACTACAAAACCATAATCACTATTTCATATAAATTAATTCGCATGAATTTACAACAATATTTTGGCTGTAGTTCAGAAAACTCAAATCCCTTAATAAATATAAAGTCTACTGACATACATACGGACGGACAGACAAAAATTCCAAATCCAATAGTTTATTTTACAGCGTGAGCTAAAAAACTCTAAAATTTATTCTTAAACTAAGTTTTGCTCGTTCCAAATGTTTAAAATATGCCATAAGTTTTAATAGATTTTGCTAACAAAGTATTTATAATTTCCATGAAATATTTTATTTTTGTTCAATGTGTGTGTACTTTATCAAATAAAAATTATAGTAAAAATTATCGGTCAAACAATTTCGGTATGAATCTCTGACAAAAAGTCTTTTATATTTAAATACAATAAACAACAATTATGTGGATCGGGTTTTTCTCCTTTTTACCAAATATAATTCTCCAAAAAAGGATAATTTAATTAAAATAGATACTTTAAAACTTCAAAATTTATTTCAAAAATAGCAATTTTCTTAAACACTGACTCCTAAGTTCATAATTAAACAATATTTTATAATTATGACTACTTTTATAACAATTCTTATATTAATCAATTATTATCATAAAAAGTTGAATCGGGAAACATCAGCGAAATTAAGCTTATTTTGGAAGCAAAATGAAAGTTGAAAATAGCTTTAGTTTATTCTTAATTACAAAATAGTATAAGAAATTTTAAATTGTCTCTAATTACATAATACAAGTATAAGTAGTAACTAAAGACCGGATATTTGGTTAAATCCCAAATTTCACCAAAAACACAAAAAATTGACAAAAACTCGTTATACCTACCAAATCTCTGAAAACACTGTTTATTCAAAAAATTTATAGTTAAATAATCAGAGAATATGCATTTAATTTTTTTTGTTTTAATCCTTAAAAATTGTGTTTAGTATATGAGAAAAATTAATTCATAAAATTTTTGAAAGAGTTTTCTTTAAAATTAAAATTGGCAAAATTAGTATTAAATATGATGAAAACTTTTCAATGTTGATAGAAAAATTTGTTTAAAAATTTTTAATAATGAAAATCGTGAATATTGATTTTTGAAACCAGCAAATTCATTAATTGTTGTTCCCATGTAACCACCAAATATCATAATTTTATTTAACAAAATATCCGGTCTCTGTTAGTAACAAATACAAAGCCTATTTATCCACGTTTTAGTTAATATAATTGTACATGTACATAACAGTATTGTATAATACAGTATACAATTATTATATAATACTTACAGTAAAACATATTTAAGACCAAGTATATAAACAACAGACATACATAAAAAAGATTTCTGATTAAAGAGCAATTTAATTCTAGTTTAATTCTAGTTTAATTCTAGTTTTTATTCGATAATTTAGTTAATTCAAAGTTATTTCTTTTTAAATATAACTGAAAAAGTCATATAAAAATTAAAGTTGGTAGCTGTTTGGTTTAACCGCGGTTTAAAACGCCAATCTCTTTAAGTCGGCGGTTTAAGTTTAATTTTTTATATTTAGAAAACCGCGGTTTAAACCGCCAAACCGCCAATGTATTTTTATAAGATAATTTACTACTAAATATTTCGAAAATAATCTAAAAATAATTTTAATGATTAAAAATCATAATACTTATTACTTTTAAAATAAAAATATATAACTCGAAAGTAACAACTTTTACACTTCAATATATTTACTTAAATATTGAAACATTTTTTCAATTTATTTATCAAATTCATTATTTTATTGAATTTTTGTTTAATTAACGATATTATATATTAAAAATTAAATAAATAATTAAATTTGAAAGTAGTTTTATTAATTTGGTTAAACATTATTCTAATAAATTCTAATATATTTGGCGGTTTAAACCGCTGTTTTGTGGTTTCCGTTCGAAATTATCACGTCCTAAAAAGGTGCGGTTCGGTTTGAAAAAAGTCAAACCGCCACCATCTTTAATTCGCACAACGCTTAAGTTTCGTATGTATAATTCGTGCACATAAGTAATCAATTGATCATTGTATGGCATACAGTATTTAAATTTTATTAAGTCACTTATAATAAATTTATAAGTGTAGTGCGGTCTCATTTCTTCGCAGCCGTACTTAGATATCAAGTTCTTGGCATAAATTGGCACGCTTTTACCTCTATTAAGTTAACTTTTAAAAATCTTATCGTTAATGTCTATTATCATATATTTTTTATAAACATTATTTCCCAAATTGTTTATTGAATGAAAAAAATCAAAACAAAATAGTTTTCTTATATATGTTATGTTCCATAAATAATTTTCTTTTAACATAAATTATTTGTTACATTCATCGTGTTATTCATGACATCAAATTAGTGTTGATTTTACTTTTGGAAGTAAAAGTAAAAGTTATGAATTTTTTTACTTTTACTTTTACTTGAAGAAAAAGTAAAAGAAAAGTAAAATTAAA
>JAQGAW010001460.1:0-19053 GCA_034698025.1 Phthiracarus crinitus
CTTTAAATAATCTATAATTAAAACTTTTATAAAATTTTCGCATTGTTTTTGATGCATATAATCGTGCATATAATAGATTTTTTAAGTGCATAAATGCATGCATATTTCTTTGGTTTTTTCGTGCATATTATCCGGATGCTGCTCATGACTAATGAAAAAAATCAAAAAACTTGAATACCGATAACTTCCATAATGCAGGAAAGCTGGTCGGCTTCGTTTTCACCGGGAAATATCGGGTAACCGGTGTACAACTCGGCCAGAATACAACCAAAACTCCAAACATCGATTGAGGGTCCATATGGTAAGCCAAGTATAACCTTTGAGAACACGAATGCGAATAAATATATTTAATCAATAACTGTTAAGCTAATAATAGTTAAGCTCCAATAAACACGTTTACTACTACTGTAAACAATAACAATAACAATAAAACAAATTATTTCTATTGTTTGTTCTACTGTTTAAAGTTATAGTTGCGAAAAATTGATTTTTTATTTCATTCATAATTTCATATTATAGACAGAGTAAACTTCAAAACTAAATACGCTATTATATCGTAACTATGATATATCGTGATGTCTCTCAATGAACAAACACAAGAAATAAATCCAAAGCATAAAACACATGAAGAGTAGAAAATTATTTGTATAAATATCTTTGTATTAACATTTTTACTTTTTTAAAAAAAGAAAAGAGATTTCGAGTTTATATTGATTCAAGTTTGTGCGTTATATTAACACACAATGCCACTGATGAGGAAAAATGCATTTGGGAATCGAAATAAGTTTAAAAAAAGTAGTGTTCGTTCTATTATTTCATTTCGGAAAAGCGAAGCGAAAAATAAGGTTTTATGCGTAACATTCGTTTTATTGACGCTCTGCGCTATTTGTAAATTGAAACTTTATTTTTCTAATGTTATTTATTCTTACCTCCGGTGATCTATAGAAACGCGACTGTATGTATGTGTACACTCTCTGATGGGCGAAACAAGAGCTGCCAAAATCGATCACTTTAATAGAACTGCTACCTTTTTGCTTCAGTAATATGTTTTCCTATCAAATGATTTATGATTAATTTTTGTTTTGTTTTTATTTGTTCGCTAAAACGAAAATGTTTTTCTGAAGAGTTGTTTTAATTATGAAATTAATTTTCTCACAAAAGCGAAATTAAGCGAAAATTAAAAATTGTGCGTTGAATTAGCAAAACAAAAAGGTTTGACTCACCGGTTTCAGATCACAGTGAATAATATTTTCTTTGTAAAGAAGACGTAAGCATTGCACCAACGAATATGCAAATTTGCGAATCAAATTGACGCTAAATCCTTGGTAATTATTTTTTTTGATCAACTCGTAAAGGTTGACGCTGTCAAGCAAATAAAGAGAAAGTTTTTTAAATTGTTTCTCTCGCTATTATTTGAAACAATAATCATTCCTAAACCTTGATTTCTGCTTTTTTACTAATTGTATAAATTAATGCTAATATTAACAAAAAGTTTGTGGGAAAAGCTTTTATCAGGAAAAAGCATTTCTCATTGACTGTCAACCTGAATATATATCTATACAGTTATTTATAGATAATAAGAGAATACAACCGCATAGCGTTATACGACCGTATATATAAGGAAAATAAAGTAATTGAATGATACCGTAAGAATATAAGCATTCGGTGGCAGACATACATACCCTAATAACTCAAATGTGATGCAGAGATGATTTCGAAAGTAAAAATAGTCGAGCATATGAATCACATTGTGGTGGCAGTCTTTATCTCGTTTAGTGAGATGCTCAAGAATTTTCACTTCAACCAGAGCCTGCTGATGGAATCTGCAAATTGATCCGTTCATACTATGTTTTAGTTCAATGTTTCATAAAAATCACTGTTACGTTCAATTTATACGTTACGGCAGTAGCGATGAAATCGGTTTATCAACGCTATATCACTATTTTATATTTAATATATAATACTGTACTGTAATAATCTTTTGAATAAGTTATCGATTTTTTCTTTCTTTTTTTGCATCTATTGTTCAATTTTTTTATGTTAGCTTATGTTTTGTTTAAGAAGCAAAAAACACACTTATGGATTAAATTTGAAATATAAAACGAAAAGTTATCTTTTTTAATATATTAATGCTTAACAATAAAAGTGAAATATATATTTTAAAATAGTATCAAATAAATCGCATTACTCTAACGATTGCATATTAAGTTATTTTATGTTGTCATAAAAAAATTGAAACAAAAAATATTGGATTATATACGTGCCATGAAATCTTAAAGAATTATCAGCAAAACATATAATTTATAAATATAGAAATTTGATGAAATCAAATTTAAAATTCAGATGTAACAACAGTTCATATATATAGCTTATATGATTCACTCGTGTGTACTTCTATTTTTAAAAAGAGAGCAACACTTCCCTAACAAAAAAAGAGAGCACATTGAATATAAATATAAATACAGTATGCTATTATATATGAAGATATAATAAGAGTTCCGAGTCAGACATGACTTTTTTGCTTCATTAAATTTAAATCCAGTTTTCTAATACTGCTTAACTTCTTTATTTTGCATTGATATTAACTTTCACATGAAAACCTCTTTTTGTGACGGTATATATCAATACAATACTGTATACGCTTTAATATATAGCTTCTATAGAAAAGGTATCGACAAAATGAACAGTTCTCTCATCTTTACTACTTTTCTAACATCAAAATTACAACTTATAATCTTTCTGCTGAATATCTGTTTATGTGAGTGCTTTGGAATTTTATTTCAGTGGAAAAAATTGAGAGTAGCTTTATTTGTAAAAAAATGATGGTTGCGAACAAACGATAAAAATAAATAAAAAAATAAAAACTATCGCTTTCAAACAGAAAATAAAAAAATTGAGTTTTGAAACTGGATTATGAAAAATGTTGGCAACACAGTGTACACAACACACTCACACATACGGTTATCAGTTATATTACCTTTTCTTATTCCTGATGATCTTAAGCGCCACTTCATGATTCGTTTTATGGTCGAGAGCTCTAATTACTTGACCGAAACTCCCTTTTCCTATCACTTCGAGAATTTCGTAGCGATACGCTATATGATCATGAAGAACCTACAGATACAATAAACCAATAATATATATGTGCTGGTAATCGTAAACATAATCATAATCATAAAATAAAAACAATGATAATAATAATAATAATGTAGTGCACACACCAAATCATAATCTGATATTCGCGTTGAATCTTAAACATAGCGCATTGAAACTCTAACTATATATCTATGATATACGGTAAATCCATATATTTTCTGAACACATTTCATCGGAAATATATACACAGTATCTGTATATACGGTAATATACAACTAGTAATACTGTAGTATTAAGGCTTACTGAGCGCCGTTCTCTGTTACTCCTGAGTTTTAGTTTACCTAATTTATGTGATGTGATAGTTTATGATGTGATATAAGAACACTGATGTACTAAATTGCATTTATCATATTTATTATCTTGAATACTATTTAATGACTTGTAATATCAAAACAAAAGTTTAATAAATGAGATATACTGTTGAGACTAAATGAATGGCTACTATACACGTCATTAAAACAGTTTATTGAGTTTTTTAAGCACGAGTACGATTACCACAAAAAAATTTCATAAAATTATGGATTATTCCGGAAATAATATTCGGTTGAAGTAAACTTTTTGATGAACTAACTTTATCACTATCATTATTTTAATAACATGTTAATTCAGATAAGGCACTGACGGTTTCGTCCAATATTACTCGTTTTCGTAGATAACATATATATAATGTATAATATATATATGTATGTATGTATGTATAACGTTAGATAAGATTAAATGTCAAATCTATGAGTTAAGGTTAAATATAAGTAAAGTATAATATTTTTGTTAAAGATAAGTTTACAGACTTTAGTGTAAAGTTTTTAATCGCGATTAAACATCAAGAAAGAAAAAATTAACCATAGGTTTCGCTATTATTTTTAATTAATTTTTCTGTAATATTTAAATAAATTTTTTACTTTTTAAATATAATCTTAACCTTTAACACACGCCAATTTTATTACGCTTGAAATGTCAAAAATATATCAAATAAATAGCAATTCGTAGCTCTAATTATGTATATCTTTTTGTTTTTTGGATTTTTTTTGTTGCAATGGATTATAAGCCAATCTTAGTTTTTCGCTTACGAGTTCATAAAAATCTCAATACTAAATTATTTTTAAAAAAAGTTATAGCCTTAGTGTCTTTTTAACGCCCATATCCTTGTAGTTTAATTTTATTATTTGTCTCTATTGTTATTTTTGTATAACACATTATTTCCCTGTAGTTATCGCTGGTTCAGTTCTGTGATTGTTTTAACGTACAAACTATACGGAATGATTTTAGTTTTCCGCGTAGAAACACGTTTAAGCAAAAAAATTGAATTAAATTTCACAGAAAAATCAACAAAAATTTAGCTTTTCTTCAATTAACTTTAAATTTTGTCTTTAAAATGTTAATTTTTATATTTTTCTATGATAATAGCATGTATTTTATTCATGACCATAAGATGACAATAAACAAAGATAACTGAAGATAGAGGCAGAAAACAAAGAAAGACTAATTTTTTTGTTCATCAAAAGTTTTTCGACAGAAATAATAGCGCAATATATATTCGTTATATGTTTTTTGCTATAATAGTCTATTAGTTTTTTTACTCATATCTCCCCATAAAATATTTTGTTTTTCACTACTTTTATCGTCGCAAACGTGAATGAATGCTATGAATGTTATATTATATTTATGTATATAAGAATTTAACTTTGGATAAACAAAAGTTCTGTATAAAAGAATAAAATCTTTTGTTACTGTATTACAAAACATAAATCAATTTCTTTTTTCTATAAAAGAAAAAATTAACTCGAAAATATGAGCTCAATATTTAAGTATAATATTGATTTGGTCCTTGATTCGAGTAAGCAATAATAATAAAAGGGCTTATAAGTTGTTATAACTCGGATTCTATTCTTCTTATAAGAAAAAATCTAATTTATCCCTAACTATAAAAGCTTAAAAAACTAGAAAAATGTTATATTCATTAACATTATTTCTGAGTTGATTATGATTAACAATTTGATTAGATTTTAAGTATAGAGTTTGCGATAAAAAAATTATATCGATTTTTTGAAATGAACTTTTTTTACATTTCACTACAGTATATTAGTTTATAACTGCGCTTTTAAGTCAAAAGACAAGATACAGAAACTAAAAAAGTAAGCGATAAAAATAAAATAAAATAAAATTTCTTGAGGCTGTTAAGTAATTTTGTGTTTAGAAAATTACTTTTTGAGTTTTAAAGGATAATGTAACGTAAAACTTAATATACAGAGAATTACAGCAGATTTTTGCATAATAATAATAAACAGTAAGCGGTAAATAGCAAAGCAGAAAAGACGTGATAAAAGATCCCATAGATTTAAGTGAAAAAACATCGCTAACAGGATAATGCTATTACCATTGCCATCATCGGTAGATTAAATATTAAAGCGTGATATGATACATGGCAATAGTAAAGAGAAACAAGAATCACGACGCGTGACACCGTTGAAACCCTGACCCGTTTTTTACTAACATAAACGAATACCTATTTTTTATTCTTGTATTTACTTAATTGCGCGAACTGTGATATCTTTGCTACTAAATTCAATCTTTCACAGTCAACCTCAGCGCAACCATAACAAGATTTATTAGACTAGAAATTGTTTTTTCGGATCACAAAAATGATTATTATCATTAATATTTGTCAAACTTTTTTCCCTAACGCTTCTTCTGGTGCACAAACAATGCGCTTTAGAAAGCAAAACATGATAATAGATGACAGAAGAAGAGCATTGCCTCAAAACTGGGACAAATCTGTAATTGTTTATTAAAACTATTGGCGGAGTAAATACTACATCATAAAGCGATTGTTAAAAATCATTTTTTGTTGTGTTAAATAATTACTTCGCTTTAGTGTTTTATATATAATTAACTTCTGTTTTTCTTTTAATTTTGTTTGAATCAATTAAATACGAAAACAGCACATAAATATTTACATTTTTTTGCGCGATTGTAGGAAGAGATTGATTTAAGCTCTAGTGAACCATTTTATTTGAAACAAAAAAAAGTAAATTCTAATGCATATAAACTTATTGTTTCTAAGCATCGAGCAGTTACTCTGTGCTTGAATACTCCAACTGGAAGTGCATGGCGAGTGTTGCGAGTGTTGTGAATGTTGTGAGTGTGTGCTCGTCTGTATTTATTGCTACATTTCTCCGAAATCAATACAATCTGAGAGAATAAAATGACTTTTTTTGTCGAGAGTCTATTCCTTGCTATAGCTATCAAATTTTTTGTGACTCTTTATATCGATCAGAGAAATTGATATATAATTTTATTTCGCGACTTTATTTAAATAATAATTTTCGAGAGAAAAAAATCTTTTTATATTTAACTTACGCTATAATAAATTTATTCGATTGAATAAATTAATGCTAACTTTGAGTAAATAACGGCAACAAAAAATTGTAACAATTTTGAAATTGAATGAAAAGTTCCAAAAAAACATATCCATAAAAAAGAATTCATAGATTCAAATGTAAGAAAATTAAATTAAGTTTATCGAAATTTTGACAAAGAAAATAATAATCTCAAGAGAGAATGAGAGAAAAATAAAAATACATGTCAGATGCAATTTTTGATGACATCATTATTACTAATGCATTGATAATCTTAAAGCGCATTTTATATAATGTGAGGCAGAAAATTATATTTCGCTGTAAATTACTTTTTTGTTATGTAGAACAGGACAGCACCAAAAATCATTTTAATTTACTTTGCTATTGCTATCTAATTTAATGCACGTTTTAAAGCGTAATATTTATGAGGCATAAGAGTGACACCAAACTCGCGAGTCAGTCAACCGAATCATCATTATTGGCAAATGTTTATTGTTTATTACATTAAGAGCATAAGCAACCATAAATTTTTTGGGTCGTATAGAAAGATAAATGGATATGTTTTTCGTTTTGTCTCTGAGTCTGCTGTTCGAAGAATAGGGGATTTTACAAAATAAAAAGCGCTTCTTTAGTTAAAAATGGCCAAAAGGTTAATAACCTTAAAACGCTATTAATAGTAGTTATTTTTAAAGTGATAAATTTATTTTATCATTACATTACCTGCGGTTTCTAACGAAAAAGATTTATTTATAATAATTTATCAAAAAAAGAAGATAATTATTAAACTCAATAAAAAATATTATGCGCACAATGTTATAGCACTTCCTAACCGATTATCATAGAAATAATAAATCATATCCAAAAATGATGGTATTCTCTCTCACCTTTATATAGGAGCCATTATCATCATCGTAACCATGATTCTGACCCGAGCCTTCTTCACCTTCAATTTTCTTAGCATCCAGACCTAAATACCACACCTCGGGGTAATGAGTAACTTCAGACCTTTCAAACGCATTCATGCGAAGACCATAATAACGTAACGACTCTGCGAAATAAACGATTTGAATAAATCTATTTTAATTAGGATTTTTGAAAATGCGTTATGAGAAGAGAATTTAGTTCATTAACTTCAAGGGTACGTTGTGTTTAAGTAATGTATAAGGAAAATACTGTGATTATTAATTAAGCTGCAATACATCGCACTAAAACAAGTATAGAACAGCTGTTTAGCTTTGAAAATGAGGTAATTTTGTACCATTAGGAGAAAGTGGTAATTTCATTCCCAATGGATCTTGTCTTGACTTATTAACAAAACTCAGATCCCTATCACGTTCTATGCGATCACGTTCTCTATGCTCAGCTGTGAGAGCAGCGATTGATTCGGACGAAAGAGAATTATGTATGATATGATTGGCTTTGTTTTCTCGATCACAACTTCTGCTAACGCTTTGAATGCCTGTTCGATCAAATCTGTTCGACACAGCACTTCCATTATGACTGATTCTGCTCTTCGCCGCAGCTTTGCTTATTGTTGGAAATGCCGATAAACCGCTAGTAATAACATCATTCTTGTCGGTTGGTATTCGAGTGATGGCAACTTTTTGTACAGAAATTGTTGGCAGCGATGCGAGTCCACCACCAAGTTTTGCATCCACAGCTATGATCCCATTTCCTATTCAATTCAATTAATTTTCTCTTTTAACTAACAATTCCTAGTAATTAAAAACTAATAGAGAAACTGCATAAAACAAAGAGCTAACGAAATGGTACTTATTTTTTTGCCAGAAAAAGTAACATTTAATTTTTTAAAAAAGAATACCGTATGTGGTAATATAAAAAGTTAACGACCAGAAGTTTTTCCACTCGACGTTTAATTAACTTTTCAAAAACTATCTGAAGAACTAACTTAATAAACACTTAAATTACACAAACTAAACAAACAAAGTTTTAAGTGTTTGGCAGTATTTAGCTTAAGCAAAGCGATTTTATTAAAACAAGATAATAACTCTTTACCATTTGTGTGACGCGATAACCGATGGGTTAATGATGCTAATGTACCACTGGTTTTGGCGGCTGTTAATTGCAGCTGAGTTGCCAGTGCACAGCCGAGACGAGATAAGCTTGAATCTGTTTTATGATGTCCCGCGCTTGACATCGTGTTTGAGCCCTTGTGTCATATAAATAATATTTTATATTAGTTAAATAGTTAAATATTTCTCATCATATTTAATAAATTAAAAAAACAGAGAATTATTTATTACGTTAAGTTCAGAGCTTTTTTAAATTTGTATAGCATTTATCTTACAGTAAATTAACGCAAAATAATAGCAAAAAAGCTGAATTTTATTGCCGCTTAACTTTTAAATTACGAATTAACTTAAAACTTAAAACATTGAGGTATTTTTGCGTAACGTTATGCAGTGAACGTTAATATTTTTGTTACAATCGAGCATAAATTTTATTCTTAACAATAAATTAAAAAATTTTGCTTTATTATCTCATACATTACTGTAACTACTGTACCAAAAATATACATCGATAATGAATACTAATAAAAATTTGACTCAATAGCTCTTTATTTAATAAAAATCAATATAAAAAATATCAAATACAATTAGATTAGTGCGCAAAATAGTACCGCAGAGAGAATTTTATGCTATTAACTAAGCTTATAAAATAAAATATACTATACATATATATGAACACAAATACTACACATTTAGCTTGCGATATATAAAATAAAATTAGATTAAAATTTTATTTATGCTTACACTTTCATCCAATATAATGAACGGAAAACTTGTAGTATTCGAAAACGTAACATTAGATATGGCAGTCATAGCGAAATTATTTTCAGAAAAAATATGAAATTTAATATAAGAATCACAGGTTAATGAATTATTTAATAGAAAAAGAAATGAATGTCGATTGGGATAAATTTGTTGTTAGTAACTTCTAATTTTGAGTTTAGAACTTCACATTAGAACTTTTATACTAAACTATTGCCACAACAAAACATTAGTAGTGATAACACAGTTCCAATAACAGGCTTTTTTACAAGCGCTAACAACAGCCGCAAAACATAGCAATTTTAAAACTCGAGTTTCTTCACACGCATACACTCAGCACACCATTTAGTTAGTGGCAGCTTTGATAATAGTTTTTAATACTAAAACTTGACTGACTGTCTTAAAAAGTTTTTCAAAAAGAGTGTTTGCCTTCGATATTATAAAAATGCTATGCTATTGGCAATGGCCTTATTATTACTAGACTTGCGCATCATTCAAAATAGTGGGCCATTTATTACTTTAAAAAGTTTTTCATTATTGCAATCATTATTATATTGATTATTATTCCGCACTGCACTAATATAGCAATAATAACAAGAAAAATCAATTTTTATCGTTTTTCAAAGTCACTTTTTTCCCATTTCGCGTAACAATAATTTTTCACTTGAAATTTTATGCATTTTTTCAAAAATGAAAAGCAAAACATTGTCTTATTTTCAGCGAAGGGAGAATAAAGTAAAATCGTTAGAAAAAAATTATTTAATCGAAAGTCACCAAAACATTTTGAAATGCAAACAATAATAGGGTTTATATAATAGTTATAGAAATTCAAGGCTTATATTTCCTGGAAGCAGTTTAATAGTTCACAATTGAAACATACTTTACTTCCCATTATTATTTGTTATTAAGACGCAGAAACACATTTACTTTGTAAAGCTAGGTTAAACCGTTTTCGTCTCAATTGTATGCGTTAACGTTATATATTTCGAAATGATAACAAACAAATTTTAATTTTCACACACACTTGTGTGAAAATTGCGATTTATTGCATAATTTACGGCAAAATTGTTTACGACTCAAATTTAATTACATTGACTTTAATAACAAGATTATTATTACGAAACATTATGACATTCAATATATCTCTCGCGCACATCACAGGAAAAACTAATAAATACCGAAATAAAATACTAGCAAATTATCAAATTAATTAACGCAACCTTAATATTAAAATTTCAATGTGTTTTAAGTAAACAAAAAGAAGTTATTTTAAAATAAGGTAAATAATCACATGAATTTGATTTACCGATTTTGAATGTAAATGATTGGATGGCATCGCACTCACACTATTACTAGAGTCAGTGTGGTTTTGATAACCGGCTATTTGTGTATTATCGATGTCACATAAACTACCGCTAAGTAAAAAATGATCGCCTCGACAGTGACACAGTGGCAGATGGCATCTTCGCGACTGAAAGTATTGCGGTACTTGTAAATAAGGCGATACGTGAAGAATCTCGATAAGTGGACTGAGAGTATTGGAGGGATAACACGATATTGAGAACCACATTTCACCGTAGATAACAACATAATCAATAGCGCAGACACGCGCTTATGTAAACATCAACAAATAAATGGTTGGTTGGCATGTATTGATACTAATTTAATAGCGATTTCACGTTTTTTTCTCTGCTGTGCAATCAGTTATTGAACGGATAACTAATGTTTATATTCGCGGAATATTCGCAGATAACAAAAAGTAATAAGTAATATCTATGATGTGGAGTGTGTGGGCATATCACATATCCGCGAAGAAAAAACACTGTTTTTAAGTTTGACGAAAAAAATTGACTAAAACACGAGCAAAAACTTTTTAAAACAGCTTTAATACGTAACAGCTTTTAAATACTAATAAGAAAACAATTTAAAGCAAAAAAGATTATTTGAAATGATGAGGAATAATGATGTCGAATGTGATAAAAAGACAGGCTCGCAGTGTCTCTGTTATCTTTTAGCCAAAAGGCGGTTTTCGCCTAATATTCGGTTCGCTGGGTTTTCATTATTTTCTGTACGCTCGTGTTTGTCGCCATAACTGACTAAATCCTGTTGAGACACAAAACTCTCGTTTCTGTGCTTTAAACTCATTGGCAATCAAATGGATACGAGACTTACTAAAATTCATCGATGCTCATCCTTTTTGGTGCATAACCACATTTATATTTTCATTTTGACAGAAAAATCTATTACATACATACATATACAGTATACACTATACTGTATATATAACTAATATTTCAGAGTTACCGTAAAATACATGTACCATAAAAATTAAGTCTCTTTTACCCCCCGAAGCAAACGTTGACTTTTGAAAGCGTTCAACACTTTATTTCACTTCTCTCTCAATCGAATTGTTTGAACTCGTTTAGCGATATTATATTTATGTTTTACGCGCACCGAAAAACACAGGAAAATTACGAAAAAACAAATTTCTGGGCTAAACTAAAAAGCAATAAATTTAAATAAGAGCAAAAAATTATCAGTGAAAATAAACTATCGTTAATATCTGATATACTTTATTAATACCCGTTAAAGCAAAGGAAATGTTGGAAATGTTGCACAAAAGCATTTCGTAGTATTTAACGAAAACTCACTCTTAAGCTCACTTAAAGGCAAGTATTAATTTGATTGACACATAGAAAACTCAATTTACTCGAAAGGTTTTCTCCGAGTGTTTGGTAGTTTTTTTCAATAAATATTGTAACAACACATCTATTATCGAATAATTTTCTGAAAAATAAGAATGAGAAAAGTGGAGACAGTTTGACACAATTTTTTGCTCATGAATAATAATATTCAAATGCAGAAAAAATTTTGTTTCCTGTAATTTCTTCAGAAATTTTTGTGTAGAAATCACTGTTTATCTGTTGTGATTTAAACATGTTTTGCTGATGACATTAATTCTAATTAATAATTAATTATTTATTTTGGATTCGAGCCAATAATTATTTACACGTAGGAGTGAAACAAATGCGAGACATTTATCGAAATTTAAGATTAAGATTAATGTAGGAAAACATTTTTTATCATTTTGAGTCATTTTTCAATTTTGTTTCAGTCAACAATTTTTTTATTATCAAAGCATAGATATTATATAACTTATCAACCATTCTATAAGATGCCATACCATCGGACACATTAAATTTATGGCTTGGTTTATATATATAATGAAAAATGATTTCCCAGATTCTTTACCAAAGAAAACATTTAAAATTTGGATTAAACGCAAAGTTTACTTTAGAGAAAAAAATTAATAGATAAAATATGACTAATATCATCAAAAAATCAATTGAAAACTTATCGCACTCGTTCTCAGAATGAAAATCGATCACAACTAACGATAAACCTGTAACTCTTAAGATAAAACCTCTATTTTTAAATTTGCCATATTGTTTCGAAACCACAAATAGAATTCAATTTTTTTCACCAAATTTCCCCAAAAGTTCAGAATATTATAATCAGATTATTGATGGTCAGACCTTATCTTCTATTGTTATTTATTACTCAACAGAACAACAACAATATTTAGGTTTAACATAATGAAAAATAGTTACACATTTTTCACCTTAAAAGATGATCGATGCAGAAAATGAACGATTATATGTTTCACAATTAGAGCGGTTCGCGTTTAGCGTTCAGTAGAATATACTAATAAATCACAAAACAACAGACACCCGAAAATAAGTTGTTATGCGAGTTCGAAATTTTGAAAAAGCAAAACAACTAGCATTGTTTGCATAGAAAAATATTTGTTTATAAATTATAATATACAGACAACACAATGGAAAAATCTTAATTGAGATTTTATTTTCTTGTAATTCAATTATAAATACTAATATGATTACAAATTAATTTATTTTTAACCATAGACTGGTGCGATGACTAAATATAGTTGTGATATCGCAAGTGCTATAATTTAAGCATATCCTTAAATTTAAAATTCCCAGGAATGAGTTCAGAAACTGGTATTTCAGTCCATTAAGGAAACAAATGACAATTGTGGTCAATTTATCGTTTAGCAATTCGAATATATAAATACTTTGACAAAAAACTTTACGGAACTTTTAGAGTACAGACAGTATTTTCTGACCACAATTATACTGATGAATAATAATAAAACAAATTATAAATTAAAAAACAGAAAATTAATGTTATTTGACAAAGAAAATGTATTCAGAGAACAAAAAATATCAACACATTATATTGTATATCGAAATAATTAATTTATATTAATTATATTTATATTTATATATACTGTATATTGCATTTAGTATTGTTTCTTATACGTAAGACTTTAAATAAATAGGCTCTCAATCTCAACCCATAGTTCTCTGCTAACAAGTGTTAAAATAAGATGCGATAAACTAAAATACTTATAAGGTATTCACTACAATAGCAAATACGAATTCACTTAACGCTGTTAATGCATACAAATTTAGAATTGTTATATAATTTTTAAATTAACAACAATAATGTAATAAAATTAGCCGTTTTATTCAAATAGCTATAATTCAAAAATACAGGTAATAGGGTCGCAACACATGATCAGTTTAACAGGTATCAAATGCGATAATCAGCGTGTGGGCCGCTTAAGAAATAGGCTAAATACGCCTGCATTCGTAACAAAAGTGAGTGAACAGGCTTTCATATAATAGCGTGCAATGAGCCAATTCAATGTTAGGGTTTTATTGCGATTTAAAACTGACGCGAACTAACACTAACACTAACACTAACACCGTAAGACTTTTTCTTGAGTAAAACGACTTTTTAGATTCTATGGTGGGCTTGAACTAAATGTAAAAAATAATAAAGTACGCGCACATAGTTTAGATTAGAAAAATTGTTTTCTGATTGCGAACTAACAGATGTAAGTTAATATATGCATTTTAAACGTTAATATTACAAAAAATCTGCTCTTAAGTCACGATACCGGAAATTTTTTGCATCCAATTCGAGAACAGTTTGCTCAAAGGGTAACACAGGCTTTCGTTAAAACGTTGTCATTAGTGTATCATAAATAGATTATTACTTCACTACTGTTTCAGTGATGGAAGAGTTTATCTAAACTAAAATAACTGCTTTTTTATGAGCAGAGGGCAATTGAACCGAGCATTGATCTAATGCAGAGGTGCACCAGTTTTTCTATTCTGTCTCTTTTGTTATTTACTTCGCTATTCAAGTTTGTTGTTTTGTCTCTCATCCGGCCGTTTGGGTCGTGCCAATGAATCCTCATATAATTACTGCAACATTTTTTATTTATATATTTTTCTTTCCTAATTCCGTTTTAAACTACAGTATAATGGCGTTCAGTTCGTTGGATATAATAGTTAGTTTCAGTGTCACCCTTTTATGAATTTTATTTGTATACCGACACTGTGTTTGTTTGTTGCGCTTTTTGTTGAATTAAATTTTTCTTTATTATGGTAGCATCACTTCAATCGCGCATTAGAGCTCTTTAATAGATAAAATCTTTTATTTGAAAATCGTATAAATGGTACATAAGTGGTGCCATAAAATAAAACATTGAATTATACAAAAAGGTTTTTATACACACTGTAGTATATTTTGTTATGTGTGTTATCAAATCATTATCATTTATAATGTCGGAGTTACGGAATATTTTTGTACGAATGGGTTAATATTAACGCTGATTATAAATCATTGTTTTGTTACTTAATAGCAATAATAATATAATATATGATAATCAGTTAATATAAAAGCGTTTAAAAACCCAGAAATCGCAGACAACTAAATAAGGATTGAGAATTGCATAACGATTTAAATATTTTTTAAAATGTAGGACAAAATTGTAATTTTCCTCAAAATTTAGAATAATTTTTTTCTTTCAACTGTTTCTATTCATTATTATTATCCAATTTTTATGTTAAATTTAAAAATACATTACGCATCGAAGTCGATCGTAAAATAAACATAAATAATTAAAAAACTAGTCATTTATATCATTTTCAGGCAAAAATTGCCATTTATTTAAAACCTCTGAATGTTATATTATAATAAATTAAGATTTAAACCTTTCTTCAATTCATCGATAAAAGAAATATTTTCGATCAAATGATTGTCGATCATTTGATCGAATGTAGCAATGGAGCAGATGTATCAAAACAAAAATCTATTGATTCATCTGCTCCACAAAAATTGGGATACTTTTAGAAATGTTGTTGATTTGATTAACACAAACAATTCATTTGTTTATCTTTCTTTTTTTATTTTTTTATATTTCTTTTTATTCAATTATTTTCATATTTTTTTAATGAAAATTAAAGTAAATCAACATTACTTTTTGTATCCTTACACAAAAGTTTTGTCTCACAATTGTATTAAATTGTAAATAATTTATAAATAAAGCGAAAGAAACATTCGCCAAAAATTCTATTTTTTCGTTCATTGAATTGAAATGTCTGTTTTTGCTGTTGTTGTTAAGCCAAAATAAGTTATTTGAACAAAAAAAAACTCATTTATCTTCATTGGCTATTTTGACGAAAAAATAAGTAAAATTCTGATAGAGTAGGAAGGAATAATGTAACTATTAAACCATTGATAAATTATTTATTGGGAAATATTATTTTGATACATTTCAATTAATCACAAAACGGAATTCTCGCGTTTCGTTACCATTGAGAAAAGAATATCACATTCAAAATAACACTCTTTATAGAAATTTTTTAATTTAATTTTATTTTTGGAATTCAATTAATTTAATCAATATTCCTAACCTGTTTAATATAAAAATGTAAGCGTCACGCAAATTATTTATTCTAATAAATTTTTGTTACTTTTAATCTATGACTTAGTATTTATTTTTAAATTATTTGTCTTGATTATGCATGCTTTCCATTCCCAAAATAACAAATTAAACATATAAATTCGTAATTAAAATTTTTAACATAAAAATATAATTAATATTTTAATAAACAAGAGTTGACCACACAATTCTCGATTTTTGTTTATCCTCTAAAAGGAGTAAACAATTTAATTAGAAAATAGTTAAATAATGATACAATTACGTTCGAAAGAAAACGAAAATTAATCAGTTAATTATTTTTAATTCAAATATTTTAATTTAAAACTATATAAATATAAAAATTATTAATTAAAATAAATTTGAAAAACTATCAAAAATATCTTTCCAAATCTTAAATCTTAAGGCTTTACAATTAATTTTAAAAATAAATTTTTTGAAAAAGATATTAAAGTTCGATTATTTAAAAAACTAATTAAACACTGAACGTAACAAATGCGAATTTTTATTATTTGCTGAATGTCTGGTTGAATACAACTTATAGCATTAAATTAAGCTTACAAGTTACAAATGGTTCAGGTCTGAGATTAAGTCGCAGGAAAAAAATGCAGACAAGTATTCGATGATTACATATAACCTGCTGGCAAATCTTTTTTCTTCGAATGAGAGTATTTGTATTATATTTGGGATTACCTTCTAGACAACAATGCCACTTCTGTTATGTACATCATATAAGCATCTGATTTTACTCATAATCGCCACTATCTTTTCATACAACCGTACGACAGATAACAGGAAAGTTTTTAACATTGAGATTTAAAGCCCAAAACTCTGTAGTGTATAAAACTGTTCAGGAATCACATTATGCGAAAGATAGTAAAGCTTACTCTATCGTTAGCTTTTCTATCGATTTTGTTGTGGCAAATCTTTACTTTATCGCCAGCGCGAAAGATTTTACCATTTTGCTACTTTTTTATATGACTTTGCAGAAATCATATTATGGATTTGACATTGTCTGTCTGTCTGTCCGTCTGTCTGTCACACCCTACTCTGACCCCAAATGAAAATCCCTTAATAAACATAAAGAAATTCCTTTTTCAGCCTAAAAGACTCCTATCTTCAAAAAAATCCCTTTATTAACATAAAGAACAAAAGACTCCTACTTTCAAAATAGACTCCTATTTTCAAAAAATCCCTTTATTAACATAAAGAACAAAAAAGACTCCTATCTTCAAAAAATATAGTGGCATCTGCCAATAATTACGATAAATTCATAAAATAACGAAATAGAATGGCGTTTGCCGAAAATGTCTAAATATATCGAAAAATAGCGATATAGAGTGGCATCTGCCGAAAATGTATATAAATTCATAAAATAACGAAATAGAAGGGCATCAGCCGTTAATATTATAAAATTACAAAATCGAAAGTGCGACTAAAAACTAACTAAGAAACAGAATGCAAAGTCATATATTATGCCCGTATCGATCTTGTTTTAAAATATCCAGTATCGCAACAATATAAATTGAAAAACAACAATTTTATGTCATTTGCCATAATTCATAAATTAATTTATTATAACGAATTCGCGAGTCATATGAAGCAATTGTCTAATAATATCAAAAAATTACGAAATCGTACGGCATATGCAATTAATTTCTAAAAATATTAAATAATAACAAAAAATATTGGGATCTGCCACAAATGTGTAATAATATCAAATTTTTACAAAATACAATGGAATATGCCACAATTGTCCTATAATATCAAAAAATAATAAAGTCGTCTGAGCGACTTAATTCAAAATAAAAAAAAATCTGTAATATTAAACATTATAACCGTATCAATTTTGCTTATATTTACTTTTTATAGTATTTAATTGATAAGAGATTAAACAAGTCGTTAATATTAAACTGATTAATTAGTTTGGTAGACTTAATTTTTTCATTAAAATAAGAAATATTTGTTTAAAGAAATAACATTTTCCAGAATAAGAACCATCGACGTTTGACCAGTTTCGCCACTGCTAACTTTATGGATATCTGTGGAATATCTTAGCACTGAATTTGGATAAGTAATTATCGGTTGTCACAATAAGATATTGGGTTTGATTCTGACTGGTAGAATAATGGTAAGGTACGCTTCTGAACCTTCGTGGTTGGACTTGTTTCGCCAATTATATTTTAAAATCAAACAGAAAAAATTATTTAAACTGAATCGTTGTATATAAACATCAGTAATTTCCGACAAATACATGGTATAACTCAAATCTCTGTATTATGGCAGAAACAGCATTATTCTCTCAGTTGGCATAATGTTAAAAAAAGTTATCTTAATTTTATACAAAATTTCATTGTCTCGTGTTGAATCTATTTGTTTAAGTTTAAATAGTTTAATAGTTATATATAAAATTTACAGCTTTTAATCATTAAAATATATATTTTATATATAAATTATTTTATTATAATTGTATTCCACCACAAGTGAAAAAGGCATTATAAAAGTATAAGGCATAAATAATCATAAATGTTTTAATAAACATACACTTCAAAATTTTTATTCACAAATATTAATAGATATTCGTAATTCTTTTGTGATTGCTAGTAGGTTGAAAATAGTTTGTAATATAGAATTAGACGTATGGTTTCGCTGTAAATTTAATTTTAGGGTTTTTATATGACTGCAAAAAACATTTTATGGATTTGACATTGTCAGTCTGTCCGACGGTCTGTCACACCCTACTCGTCCCCTATCTATGTTTATTAAGGGATTTTTCCATTTCATTATATTTATTACGGGATTTTTTAGCTCACTTTGTAAAAGTCAGCTATTGGATTTGACATGTCTGTATGTCTGTCTGTCTGTCTGTATGTGGACCGCTCTATGTTTATTAAGGGATTTTTTCTCTATGTTTATTAAGGGATTTTTTCAA
>JAQGAW010001461.1:0-19052 GCA_034698025.1 Phthiracarus crinitus
TTTGTGGAGTTGGTGTGGAGTTGGAGTGAATGTCTATTGGAGTTGGTTGGAGTTGGAGTACATTTTTTTCAAAATTGAGAACTCTACTGCGAACACAATACGAAAAAACGTGTGTTTTGAGGCTTTGTTCAATTTATGATTTATTATTTCATTTGCATATTATTTTTCACGTTAGAACTTAAAACTTAAACGCATAATTGGAGGAAATAAAACTGAATAATATTAATTAAAGTAATTGTTAGTTGAAAAAATTAGCGTAATTTGCAAACATGTTCCGATTAATCATTAACATTGTTTGTCATATAACATATATAACATATAACACATACTTTAGAGTAATATCGATGGTAAGCTTATGGTATAATATTGTTTGTAAAGCATATCTGATCAGCGGTTGTAAATGATGCGTGACCTCAAACAGCTCATTGATGTTAGTAATTATTTATATGTTTGTTGTTTTGCCGAAACAGTGTATCAGTAACTGGTCATCAAGGCATGGGTCCGTTGGGTATCTCTCAGGCTCACGACCAGCTCTCGCAGTGGCAAATATTCGGAGTGGAGTTCGTATTAACATTTTTGGTGGTATTCGCCATCTTTGCCACATTGGATCCAAATCGTAAATCACTTGGCAGTGACTCGCTCTCCATTGGCATCGCATATCTCGTTTGTTCGCTTTCTGGGGTATGAAATATCACCATTTCGGTCACTTTTTACAATGAATTTTAGTTTAGAGCACATCACATGTAATGTAATGTATATGTTTAGCCGCAATATTCGAGTTCAGAGCGCGAGTTATAGTTTAAAAATGCAATAATTTGTTGATTTTGTGATACGATTTGATTTAACAAATTTTGATAAACAGAATAAAATAATATACGTTAAAATGAGTTGAAAGATCTATAATACATGTGCACATTTACCGCGTAAATCATATTTTTATATGTATTTAATGCGTTAAACTTTTTGTTTTTTTTTGTTCCAACAAATAAACCAAAAACTCATTGATTCTAATCAGACTAAACATAGAAAGGAAGAGGAATAGTAAAACGGAAAATATATGATCTAATTCTCAAGTGTATTACGTTAAGGTAGTATCGAAAAGATAGTAAAATAGAATCGCCAGACTTTTCGAATATATAGCGTATAATGGGATGGACGTTACGGTCATTTACCAAACTGTCAGAAACTGAATGAGATGATCACTGAAAGTATGCCCAAATTATAGTTATCTTTAACCAAATATTATTCTGATTTTCTTCTAAATAGTTTATGAGCAAAACGAAACAAATTTATCTTTATATTGTTTATCATTACTAATTTAAAAATAATAAGAAAATAAAATATTAGTTAAGCATATATATAAAGCATAGTTGCACAAAGTCTGAAGCTCTAGTGAGGGTCAGATCCATAAAATCTCAAATTTTTAGAGGGGGTCAAAAACTCATCGGTTTTTGAGAGACAATTTTTTAACATTTGACCAAAAACTTTTCAAATTTTTCAAAGTATTTCTTGTACTTGAATTTTCCAAATTTTGGGTTGGGTTTGTGGTCAAATTTTCCGAATTTCTAGGGGGAGGTTATTCCTGTGCGAACACCCACTTGTGTAACTATGGTATAAAGTAATTAGATTAATATTTTTACATCATTACCATTAAAGTTAAATAAATCCCTGAATAAGTCTCAGAATATTCAGATAATAATTAAATCCGTAAAGATATAACATAATCTAGATTTAACGAGTTATTATTAATCTTAATAAGTATATCTAAGTTTGATAACGAATTGCGATTACAAACGTAATTCAGCGATATTACCATATACAGAGTAAACTGTTCTTAGAGTGTATATAATATATCGTATTCTGGTTCGATTCACATTATACTATAATAAAAACTTATGGTATAAGCTTATACGGCATAGCAAAAGAAATGCTATTAAATTGGTTTAGTTCTGCTCTACGCTTTGACCAAACATGAATGATACGATAACATCTTATGATTTACTGTACAATTAATATTTTTTAAAGTAATGTAGACTTAGTTACCGTATTAAAAGTGTAATAAATTTTTTAAATAGCAGTAAGTAATGTATTATTAATTTAGTTTGAATTTGTCGATTCTGTGAGAAAGATATTTTGGTTTGTTTTTTATTTTCTTTATGTATACTTTCCAAACATAAGTTATTGTCAACATTCTGTATTGTTTTACTCGCATTTTCGATTATTTAATATAAAACAATAGATGAAACGCTTTGAGTAAAATACAATAGATTATTAACAATCGATAGTCTATTGATTTATTAAACACAGTATGTCTTATATTTATGACAATTTTTCAGCGAAGATACAGTTTCTTTATACATATAAAGATAAGTTTTATAAAGTATTATTTTAAAATTTCATTCGATCGTAACTATAAGGACACTAATGAAATATTCATCGCATCAAATAACCGAAAGATTAAATTTCAATCGTACGTATAAAATCAGTTTATATTGAATTTTTTTCGTACTTCGAGTCGAAAATTATTGACTGACGCGAAAGTCCATGTGTTAGTCGAGAGAAAAAAAATTGATCAGATCTTATGACGGAACTTATAATTTTCAATTTTAGTAACGCTCTTACATGAGCTTATATCCACGTCTACTATATAAAGAAATGGTTCAAAATGATACCTCCATTCAATTATCCGAGCTCTGATAATGGCCATTAGAGATAGTATGATGATATTAGCCAAAGAAATCTCATGAGATTCATTCAATGAAAAAACATCACTGTATATCAAACTGAAACAGAGTATTAAGTGTAGGGCATAGTAAAACCGCTATAACTTTAATAAAACTAATTGTAACATAACCAGCATTGGAATTAAAATGGAAAAGAGTTAAGAGAAAGGAATGGATTTAGAGTTGCGTTAACGTTAATCTCGGTAATGGAATGCTTTGAGTCCAATGCTGAACACTCATTCATTATTATTGATTAACATGGAAGTGCTGTGCGTATGTGTGCATCGAAATCGGTATAACATTACATACCAGTAAACAAAAGAATAGTTTTAGACGGCATTTGAAAAACATGGCAAATGCATTATATTTGACGCTGCCTTAGGAATTGAGAGAAAAAATGATGAAAATATACAGTTGAAAATAAATTCTTTGTTGTTTTGAATGGCAAGCATTTTGGTGTTCAATCTACTATAACTCACGCTCTGTCAATCTTATATAACGCTAGATTGAGTTTTATGTTAGACTGTAATTAGAGATGGGCTCAACTGGGAGTAAATTTAATTTCCATTACTTTAACTACTTCTTTGCCAATAGATATGCCAACTTTTTTGTGTTTGAGTAAGCCATTGCTCGTTTGCGACGCTGAACCCAATTTAGACGCTAAACAGGTCTAAACCTAATGAACCGAATGTTTTTAGACATTTTTAATTAAGTTCTTTACTGCAATGGAAAAATTTTATTTTTATCAATTGTATTTAAAAAAATTGTTTTGATAACATTTTATGAACAAAATTAAAAACTAACACTAAATACGAATACCGGTATATATATATTTTTGTATGTGTATATACAGATACCAGCAAGTGGTGCATCACTGAATCCGGCGCGAACATTAGGGCCTTCATTTGTTATGAATCGATGGAAGCATCATTGGGTAAGCAAAGCGCGAAATGCAATCAAATTGAAGCGATTGTTTGGGCGATAGCGAGCGCAGTCAGATATGAAATAAATAAAGTAATGCTCATTTTTCTTTCTCCGCTCGCATTCTGTATCAGTGAGACATTCAATTTTGCACAGACATATGATCTCATTGCCCAATACCTTATAAGTTTTTGAACAGTGTTGTCAGTGTTGTGTTGGTCTGACATTGGATACGAGATAATGCGATAGACTATAGCTATATCAACATCGACTCATGGGAAATATTGAACAAAAAAGTTTTTAGAATGTCTCTGAAATACTCATTTCTTTATATATGTGGCAAAAGATAAAATGAAAACAATTGATAGGAAAGCTTTTAGATTGGACTAAACGCAACTCGAAAAGTGAGCCCAAAGCCATGTTCTATGAGTTACTGAGTTAAGGAAATAGAAAAGCAGTGTTCGTTCTATTCATTGTATAATGCTATGAACATCGATCCGCACGCACATCGAGTGAGAGTGTGGCTCAGTGTGAGTGTGTGTGTATGTGTGAGAGGAGAGAGACTCGCAATGAGCAAAATTGTTACTTCGCTAAAGTCTTGTAATTCTTAGCATTATATCGTTTCCATACTCCAAATCATATTATATATGCCAGAGTCGCGTAAACTTCAACAACAAATATATGTGAGAAGAAATATCAATGCATTGTTATAGTATTAGCGTTGACTCCAACGCCAAACAAATTCAGCTAAAATGTGTTAAAAGAGCAAAATTAATTGCCTCTGCAGTGTTATGATAAGCTAAACTGCTTGTGGTGCAGATAAGAATAGCTCCGTATTACCGAAAAATAAGCTCTTCTGCCGCAAGCTATATAGTAGACTGATATTTTTTATTATACTGCGTATAAGCTTTAATGCTAGCATTTTCGACTTAATTATTAAATATAAAAAATGTATTTTAAGTTATATTTATTAAATTTTGAAAAAAGAATCTAAAAAAGTAAAACTTATATTTAGTGTGCGCATGCAGACAGTAATGGTATTAAAATAGCGCTGTAACTGTTAGTTTGAGGGCAAGAATAAGTTTGCGTAATATATTGATTTTTATTCGGCACATCAACTCAATTTCAAGTGTTTCTTGACAGTAAAAGATGTTTTTTATCATGAGAACGAGAACGAGAGAGAATATAAGCCTTTAGCTTTCGTTCTCTCCTCTCCTATCCTATCGAAGCTCACTATGCGTTTTGCGTTTCGTCCCCTTCTGTCTAAAAAGTTATATTATTACGAAAAAATTTTTTACGTTAAAATGATTCGTTTTTTAATACATTTGGTTTTCGATCATTTCGATCCCCTTTTTTGCCATCATTTTTGCTTTCGAGCATAAATCCCAAAGAGCGTCAATTTTCTTTGTATGGTTCGTCCTCTGGTGCGCTCTCATACTCTAACAATAACGCCAATGGCTTCTTCGCTTTTAGTTGAACGTATACGGTATAGCTTTTGCAGAATCAATCTCAAGAGAATGACAAACTTTTTGGCGTTCAAGCATTTCTAAATAGATAGAGTTGTTATACAGTAAACTACGTGAGCGGAAAACTAGAGAAAGTAAGAGAGCTTTACATCCCATAAACTGACAGAGAGAACCATTGGGGAAGAGAAGAGCAAATCAAACCTGAAAGTGATTGTCGTAAAGAGCATCCTATCCCCCACTCATTCTTTTATTCTACATTGTCTTCGTTTTCGTTTTCTTTTTAATATCAACACTGCTCGCTGAGCCTCTGTTTGACATTTTCAACAATAGAGGCACTCATTCTATAATTTTGTTGACAGGTTTATTGGTTTGGTCCTATAACTGGTGGTGTATTGGCCGGATTAATATACGAATTTATATTTGACACCAACAAAACTGGGAAAACCATACGCGACGCCTTTGATGAGTTGGAAAGAGGTATGAATACTGTTACTATCATATACACTATTCGCATGTTTACCATTCAGACATACTCTATACTGTATATTCCGTACATTTGTTGTTTGCATTAATATTCGAGAGAAGGAAAAATTAGAATAGTAGATAGAGTACTAACTCGTGATTATCTATGGCTTCATAGAATGCAAGTTTGTGCACATAAAAAATGCAATAATAAATAAGGTTCGTTACATGTATGCGATGTATACGCAACTATGAAGATATGTTACATTAAAGATATTCCACGCTTTCCTATGATATTGTTAAACATAATATACCTTCGAATAAATAGTATTCCTTTAGTACTGTTTATACATAAGAAAACAGTAAATTTGTTAACATTTACGAAATAGAGAATACCCTAAACCGTATATATACTCGTTTTCTTTCCCTTAACATTTGAATTGAATTTTTTTCTTTTATCTATAAAAAAATCTTTATACCAATTCCACGAAAAACATTGAATTTTTTAAAAATAACATTGAACTGTGATATATAAGCTTTATATAAGTTACATATTGGATCGCAGATGTATTTTCGGAAACACTAAGTATTAGACGAAAAATTTCGATCAAAGTTCAGTTTTTGGCTTTATTTGATTTCTTGATGCGGCAAAACAAACTGGAAGTTTTGATTTTCCACAAGTTTCGCCATATGTTGCACTGCCAGAGGAAATGTTGTGATCAACTTTTTTTTCTTAAATCATAACCGAATAAACCATACACAATACATTCAGTGCTTTGGCTGTATAGTGAATAACTTATATTTCGAAAGACGTTCGATCTCTTAAAGTTTTCTAACCCTAAACTTAGTTTTCCCCAGTGTTTAGTAATGGTGATGGTTGTTATGGTTGTTCGCCACAGAGCAGAGCAGATCATAGCAGTGCAACGTATATATCAGAGCAGCAATCGTTCCAATCAACTGTGATTTATGTGTTTTTTACTGAGTTGTCGTTTTTTTTCGTTTCTATTTTCATGTTACATATTATATAGAATCAAATATAGATGACGACTACGAAGATCCAGAAGCGAAGATCAGTAATAATAAGGCAATAGTGGCTTACAGTACAACTTCTGGAACATCGAGTGGAAGCAGTAGTGGTCATCGTTCGAATCACACTCAACTCAGTAACGTCAGTAATATCACAGTTCACGGCCCATCTTCTCATTACGACACTTATCGAACTGTGGCCGCAGTCAATGCTTACACATCGACACCAGCGATGGATGGCGTATACTCTTCCACAGCTGCGAGTGTGGCGCACACCGCAACACCACATCACGTCAGTCTACCGTCCAATAATTACATTCACTCCAACTCTAATTACGCTCCTATTTATGGTACGCGTTATGGACACAACACCTTAAGACAATTGCCATCGCGAATGGATTACGGCGTACAGCAACCCGTTTCTGGTCCTGGAAATACTAAATTTTAATGCGGTATTTGTTTAAATCAGTTCACTTGTAAATAAACATTCAGTATATATCGATCGGTAATGTATTGTGTGTTATAAAAAAAGATAATGCGATAAATGCTTTGTGGAAATCTTGTCATAAATCCTCACATACACTTCCCAATGCAATTATTCGTTTCTTTTTCCTAAAAATACCTAAAATTTTTACATTAAACAAGTTACGTGTTTACCGAGTTATTTACGTATATATTCTGTACAATTGTATATATAATAAGACTTCAATTTCGAAATGTGTATTCGCTGACAGCAATACTGCGAAATAAATGTAAAAGTTTTATACACCAATATTTTATGCTTTTGTGTAAATTTCGCTTTTAATTGTTTCGGTTTTACTATTAGTTATTATTAAAATTATTGTTTTATATTAATTTTTAGTTTAAATTAAATGTATTTGTACTTAATTAAGCACTTTTAAAATAAAGTGAATCATGAAAATATATTTGAAATAAATAATTATTAATGCGCAGTAAAAGCGTGCAAAATGAGATTGTTTTGGTTAATTTTTTAGTTAATTTGTTAAAATATAATTGATTGCTAACTTAAGCTTCTCAATCGATATCCAAATTTTAAAAGTTGTTAACAAGTAATTGTCATAAATGACAGTTTAATATACCCGTACAGATAGTTTGATATTTCCTAAATTGATAATTTGATAAAATAATGGATAAGCCAATAGTGTCACTAAATACTGTATTCATAATATTTTTGAAAATAGATCTAAATCTAAATTATTCAGATTAAAAATACAGTAACATCAAATTAATTGTATTTAACGCTAATTTTAGCCCAATACACCTGAAAATATATTTTAGACTTTAAGCATCACTCAATCTAAACAAAGTGATTGCCACAAACGAACTTATTTATACCATTGTTCTGGGTTTATAAATTTAATGAGCTCTGGAAAACATATCGTGTAAAAGAAATATTTATTTTTCAAACTTAGAGGATGGACAACGCTCGAGCGGATGGCACTCGGAGCTGAGTGTGAGCGTCGGAATTTTACTGAGCGTGAGCGAGCGTGCGTTTAGCGTAAGTTTAAATATTTTTAGAAAAAAGTTTAGATAATTTCAATTAAAAATTTTACGTGTCATTGATAGCACGAACATAGTTGAATAAAAAAATCTATAGTCTATAAAAACAATTTTAGAATTCTGAATATACTGTACTATAAATTTATTTTTTTTTGTCCTGATTTCTCACAATTTGACGTTCAGTTTACGCTCAGCGCTCGAGCGCCTTAAGTAAGTGAGCGCCGAGCGTTTCGCAGGCGAGCGTTGAGCGTTAATTTTATGCCGAGCGCGAGTGTGACCATCACTGGATATGATATTCAGTTTTGTGCGTAACTCTTAAGGTGTGAATATATAAACCACTTTAATACTTCAGTGCACATACCATATCCTTATACGTACTCTACATTCTTAAGTTTTTTGCGCGCATTAAAAACATGAAAGTTTGATGGAATCCGAATGAATATGAATGCTTTGAATTGAGTGAACAGAAGGGTATCAACAAAAGAAAGGATCGGAATTTGAACGGCGCACTAAACTTGAGTTATTTCTTTTTGGTTCTCACCGAATGCTCATTCGCTTCGAAGCAACAACAATGTAATTGTGACAACAAGATTCTACCAATATTTCAATGTTCAGTTTTCGCTTATATTAAATCAAAAATTACATTCAAAAAGTAATAATATTTGAAAAGTAATAATATTTACCAAAATAAAGATATTTATATATAATAGATACGTTTTGGCTATTAAATAAAGTTAATGCTGTCAACTGTACTGCAGTCCTTTGACGATAAGGTGTTAGTGAAAACCTGTAAGCAAAGTATGCTCAGAAAAATCTCTAACTTTAAGGCGCATAATTCAATTAAACTAATTATTGGCACCACTATTGGGTGTACGCACTGAAACACAGTTAATGTTAGGGATTATTTTCTCTTATACATAAATAAAGTTTAGTTTAAAGTTGTAAAAACTGGTTTTCATGCAGAAATACGAATCACTAACACTTTATCGTTAAAGGAGTGCAGTGTAGTGATGATCACTTCTAAGTTATAGCTTTCATCATTTATCCCAATATAGGGTAATAATAATAGTATTAGCGATAAATTTTCAATAAACGTTTGCCATAGAAATATAGAGTAAGTAATACCACATTTGTGAGTTCATAAACATAATATCGCATCTGGTTTAACATTGATCTCAACCAATATTTAACCGCTCAATGCAATCATAAAAATAAATTAAACCAAACATGAGTTTTCGCGGTTATATTAGGTATACTAAAACTCGAATAACTTATTACCGTATATTGTATAACAGATATCTATGATTTGTTCGCTATTGAGTTGCATACAAAATTGCGTTTAAACATAACCCGAAATGTTTAAAACATCGCTAAATTGAAATTCATAAGTCATTTCTGTCAGTTAATTCCCAAAAGTATTGTATTTATAAGAACGACGTATTGATTATAAAACAAGAATTTCGCATCTGTAGTACAGATTCTGTACGAATGCGTCGTAACTCAGAAAAAACACTTAAAATATTGTAAAAAACTTTCTCTACAAATACTAATGCACATCCATTGCAATGTAATATGAATTGAAAAAAGAGAGGGTTTTTTATCGAACACAATGCAAGATTACAATGGAGTCATAGAGTATAACAAGAGAGTGAACACGAAAAAGTTTAATGTGTCTCGTTTTCTCATTTCGGTTCAGTCATGTGTACTTGTTTTATGTACTGTGCAAAAAACTATGTGTGCAATAACAACAACACAACACTTGCTCCACAGAGTTCTCTCATTTCTATAATACAGTATAAAAGTAAGAGTTTAACAGTTACTAGAATTTTTTTCCGGAGCACACAGAACACACTTAATAGCAATGACCACTAGTATTGTACTGCATGTGAGTGTCGAGCAAAAGGCAAATCAGCGCAGTTATAAAAAAGAACATACAATACATTATGTAGAATTGGCGAACGAAAACGTTGCCGTTTTTATACTAAACCTGACATCAATTTAAGAGAAGAGAAAAAAGATTTTTCTTCTTTTGCCAAAGAAAAAACTGAGATAAAAGATTGAAGAAAAGAAAGCAAAACGCATTCGTTTTTCTATTCTAGTGATGACTCCGCGATAATCAAAATATATAGCGTTAAAAAACATTATTATTGCCATAACAATAACAATAATAACTGGTTTTGTAATAGTATGCCCACTGAGACGCTTCAAACGAGATGTTTAGAATCGAAAAATTAAAAATAAAATATAATAACAATAAACAATATATAACTCAACAATTTTATGCTCAAATTTTTTAAAACTTTTTGGTTTTTATAGTTTATATTACAATAAAAATTCATATGTATTTATATTTATGCGTATAGAGTGCACAACAAAATGAGTTAAAACCAGGCTATAATATAACGTTTATTATAGCTGACAAGAAGCACTATTATCAACAAATATCTTTTTGGGTTTAAAAAAATTTTCAGTTTGCGAAAAAAATTATCAGTTTCTTCTCCGCTGAACGCGACTGTCAATTGCTATCTCTTCAACGACAATACATTTGCAGGCAATATCATAAACGGCGCGATTATGCGACGAAAATAAAACAGTGAGCGAAGCGGGTATGAACAGCATTGTCGATAAGTTTTTGAAAACCGCTCTCAATAATGACCTAAAGTTAAAGAGAACGAAAATATTTGCAATCAACGCAACAGAGATAATCTATAATATATGGTTATTCTACCAAACAATTCCAATATTTTTGGCGGGAATCACTCGAACGAATCCATCTCCGAGTTCGTCAATTCGTTCGCACGACACCACTACTATACCGAAAATCGCTTTACCGGGCGTCGAACCGCCGATTCGATTCAATTGTCCGCGATGTAGACATATCGTCTATGAAGCAAACACCCAAACAATCACACAATCAATACTAATTTAATTTGATATCAGACTTGCCTCATAAGCGCATACAATAAATCGGTGTATCATTTCGATAATTATTATCTCTGATGTTAATTCGTACGCGATCTGCAATGCGTCGAAATCATAGTCGAGTAAACTAAGATCGAATTTATCGATATCGCTGTCACGTTCGGTATTAAAAAGAAAAAAAACAAAATTAAATAAATTGTTCGGTAATAAATGAAATGATTGGGTTATTTCATGATTTTTACCTAATGGTTTGAAAAATCATGAAAATAGCATTCGAAATAATACATACATAAGCTCAAGATAATCAACAGCGATGTATGTGACCATCAATTTTAATATAAGAAGAAAGAAAAAGTCGAGTACTTCGGCAATAACTCGCTTCCAAACGCGAGGAATTGCGTATATACGCCCTAAAAACCCAACCAATACTACAGTTTAATTTATTGAAAAGAATGTTTTTTCAAACAAAAAGGAAAAGTACCGCTTATTAAAGTTTGATAAAACTCTATTCTTCATGAAAAAAGAAAAACGAAGAGAGAGAGAGAGGAGAGAGAGAGAGAGAGAGAGAGAGAGAGAGAGAGAGAGAGAGAGCAATATATAGCACAGTATTCGCTTATATTGCTTCGAGATTCAAGAGCTTTACTTATTTTCCTCTTATATATCCTAACATTTCTCATTTAATCGCTCGAAAAAGCTTTACTTAGCATCACAGCGTAAAAATTATTTGAGTCTCTCGTGGAATGACATTACTCTTGACTAAGAAATTGGAACTATTCTCAAATTGTGTTTTCTCTTTTGAGTTTTTGTTTTTCTACTTATACTCATCCAAACGATATGAATTGTATTAAAGTAATTCATATTTATATGCGCAAGCATTATAACAATACTGTATATTCAAAATAGCATCTCCTCTACTGTTTTGCTATTGTTTTGGTTGATTGAATCCGAAAACAATTGCAAATCTATCAATAGTAATGACAGAGCTTTCGCGTTTCTACCGTATCATAGCGTTTGACCCGCTTTTCGATTGATCTCTTTTTACTTTCCCCATTCTTTCCAACTTTTTCATTCTCAAACGCCTAACATTCGAACAATGCTACAAATAGTTGCCCTAAAATGTATGGCGAGCCCTATTTTGTTGCGAACTTTATTCCATCATTTGGGCATTTTTGCTAACTAGTAGTGAATAAACACCCAATTCTTTAGCATCATTGCACTGGCGTTTACTCTTATACAGTACTAAGTTAGGCATCAGTTACTAACGTAAGATAATTGGATACCAATACAGTACGCTTATATACTACACTTCATAAGCTTAGCAAAAGTAAATGTACTCAGCAATAGACTAAATACCTCTTTAAATGATTTTCTATGGATCAGAATATTAACACATTGCAAACAATTAACGAATGTTTGCTTTGCTTATTATTATAACCATTTGATTTTTGTTTTTTTAATAAACAGAATCACAACTTGTAGTAAATTTTTCTTTCGGCAATAAATAGAGTATAGCTTAATATTTACTCAAGTTTTTTACTCAACTTTTGGTCAACACGTATAAAGCGAGCGTTTATACCGCATTTCTCGATCAATAGACTAACAAACAACATAATAAAAAAAACTCGCAAAATTTACTTTTACTAGTTTTTTTGTTCCTATAACTTTCCTCGGGTTATGTAAGATAAGAATAAATGCAGTACTATTATAATGAATTTCATCGAACCGTAAGCATACCATAATTTGATTTTACAAAGTTTTCCTACAAAAATGAAATTACGACAAATAAAATTTGGGTTTCGCTTCTTTACGAATTTAATAGAAGGTATCTTTTGAGAGCAACTGTCTGTGGAGAAACACTAAAATTTATTACAAGATTATTCGAAAGTTAATCTATAACTTATGTGTGCGAATAAAAGAATAGCACAAAAACAAAAAGTTTCTAAAAATTTAAAGTTTAAATAAAATAAACACAACAAATCTCTAATGCAGTGATTTAAGCAATAAAATTTGAATTTTACTTAATAATACTTAGTAATTGTTTTCCGAAAATTAGTAGCTTTTGTTTTATATTTTTAAATAATAAATTTATTTAGTGTTTATAAGTTGTATAATATTGTAAAAATTTCAATTAAAAAGTAAAGCGAAATTCACTAATACAGTAATTTGTGTAAACATTTAAAAAAATTAATTGTTTGGTATTTTTTTAATCAAAACTTAACAATTTTACGACTCGTTAGTTAAATTAAAGTAATTTAAGTTAATTTAAAATTGTTATCGAATATAGATTAATGCGTTATCAAAAAAATAATATCACAAATAATATGCATAACATAATTATTTATTGCTTTCTATGTAAATCACTTTTTAAACTAATTTAAACTAATAAGATATAATAATCAACATCACTAATAAGCGAAAGATTTTTTTTTCTTAATTCTTACTTATTATAATTTACATAAACTAAACAAATAGTTAATTATCTTATTAAGATATTTTACATTAGTATTCGTTAACGATCTCATGTTTGTGAACTTTTTTTTATTTCTATTACTATAATATATTTAACGTTAAAATTATTTCGAAATATTATAATTTTATATAAAATAAGTAAAGTGTAATAATGTTAGTGTAAAATACATGCGTAGTCATAATTAAGAGTTTCACTCATATTTACATAAATCTAAGGTTATTATACGAAAAACGGATTACTAAGTATTATTTCCAAATATTAATCAAATATAATCCAAATCTAAATGAATAATGGAAATGTTTAATATTTATAAGATGTTAATACAATAAAAATTTGATTTATTATTCATTTTTATAAGAGATTATTCTTAATGAAAAACGATACAAAAAACATCAAATAATTAGATTAATATGTAATTATGATCTATAGTTAGGAAGAATAAATGAGTATAGTTTATTAAGAAAATAGTACACACAATACGTATTGTAATGTATGAGTTTATAAATTAAATATTTTATTTTGAAAATCAACACAAAAATCAAAAATAATTTCTTATATTGATTTATATTAATTAGAAATCATATTAAAAATACAGTCAAAATACAATCAAAATTATAAAAAGCTGTAAAATACAATTAAAATACAATTTAAATGATTATTTTAGTTAAATCATAATCAATATACAATAAAAATAGAAAATGTTATGCGAAATATACTATACTGAGAACAGAATATTCTACAATATAACTTATCGAAAAATTATGAACAAAACGGTCTATCATTTAAAACAATAAAATTTAAAATAAAAATAGTTAATTTATCAAATATGAAAGCTTAATATCAGCGATAGATTTTTAAATCAAATTGAGATTACATAAACGCTAAAAAGATTTACAAGCGTTTTTCACTTGAAAAGCACGCGGGCTTTCGTATCAAATTTACGGAAATGGTTTTTTAAAACTCAATTTATCTTTTATAAATCCCAACTTTAGGATTTGACTAGTGATGGAAGAGCTCTGAAACTATAGGGGTATTGGAAAACTCAACGGATTCGAAACATTATCAAAAAAATTTAAATGTTTTATGCGAGTCGGTTATGATTGGAAATAACAGATATTTCTAATTTGTATCATAGATTTTAAATATAAGTCATTTTAAGAGTAAAAATAAAATTCTCTTTGTAGTAATATTTTTATTTATAGCGTTCATAAAAGCAAATCCAATGTAAATTTATAAAATAACACAATTTACTTTATAATAGAAAGTGAGAATATAATTTAAATTTTACATTTTTTCATAAAATTATTTGAGTTTAAGTTTTCTTATTTGTTAACAAAATAGATTCATATTCATAACAATTGAAATCATATGCTGTTTTAATTTAAATCTATAAAATCGAAAAAATATTAAATCAACGCAAAACTAATGCCATCTCACGGAATTCAAAATAAAAAACAGTTTATTTACAAGAAAATATCATTAGAGATTTAATTAAACCAACAGTTAAGGTTTAAAACATTTAACCTAAAATCTGAATAAATTTTTAACTTCGACTCTTAAGTTAATAATGTGGTTATTTAAGCAAAATTTGGTAATAATTTCAAAACTCAATAAAATATGTGACTATGTCTCGATAGTTGAGTAATTACTTTAAATAAATTAAAAGTATCTGATTTAGATATAATATATGTATGTATTTATTAATAAAATTAAAGTTTACCACTAATAATTTAAAGTGAAAAAATTTGATCATTTTATCGAAAAAGCGTTTTAAAACAATACAATACAACATTAAATGCAGATCTGTATATTTTAACTTACCGTAATTTTAAGTTTGTTTTGGAACAATAAATTTTTTGAGTTACAAATGGTTTTCAATAAATAAAAATTCAATGTAAATTTGTATTAAACATAAATTTACACATTCAATCAATTATCGTACGGTTTTAAATAGTAAATAACAAAGTTATATGTGAATAATTAAACATCACATAAAATATTTATATTTGTGATACTCTCACTCACTCACTTAATGTTCACTAAAGATGAGAGAAAGTTCAGCTCAGACAAGCTATTGCTTAAAGCTAGCTCAAGCTCAATAAAAAGCTCAAATGATATATTTATTGTAAAGGTAAAGCTCGAAGCTCAGAGACCCTTGAGCTTAGTTTTATAAGCTCAAACTTTAGTCCAGTGAGCTTCTTGAGCTTGAAAAGATCATTAGTGAACAAAATATAGTTTAGTCAAAAGAAATATTTTAAAATTTATATAAATTATAACAATGAATATCACATAAATCAATATTTTAGTTAATATAAATAAAAAAATTTTATTATTTATTTATAATGATTTGTTTTCAGAAAATTTTTTTTTCTTGTAAGCTCAACATTAAGCTCGGGTGCATGAAAAAATCATCAAAGCTCAAGCTCAATTGAGCAATTTTTTTTAAGCTCAAGGTTTTTAGATTTTGAGCTTAAGCTCAGGGGTTTCAAGCTCAAGCTCAGCAAAATTGAGCTTTTCTCCCATCATTAATGTTCACTAATAAAAATAAATAGAAAAGCAAAAAACTTTATTGAATTTTGCTGTTTAATCATTTGATGATCCAATCAATAAATATGTAAATATGTACAGTAAGCTTATCGAAAAGTTTGCTAATTAGACATTAAGCGTTATTATGTCAGCAAAAAAGTTCAATAAGAATAACTTTCGTAAAAATCAATTAATGGTTTTGTTTGATTTACGCTTAATTATTTGATCGTTTGTTTTCACTTTCGTTCAATTAAATGAAATGCTAAACAAATATTGAAAATAAAAACTAAAAACTAGTTTTTTAAATAAGATGTTTACACAACGAGTAAGTGTGAAACAAAACTAGTTTACAATAATTCGCATTTCGTATTACGCGTCACTAATTCATCGAATATTGCCCTAAATTTCTATTTAAAACCATCAAATCATGTAATGCTCTGTTAACTATAACTAGTTTGAACATTAGTATCAGTTCGTATCAAATAATTAAATTGAAGCGATTTTTGAGATCAATTAAAAGTTAACTAATATTAGTTTAATTAACACATACCTAATTGTGGCGCATTTATATTATTTAGATTAGCGTTGTTTGCGATCCAATTTAAATTACTGTTGATATCAGTGGTAAACTGATTGTGTTGCGTATGAGTGGAAGCGAGTGAACACATCATTAGTGGATACGAACACGAAAACCATTGCCAATATTGGCACTGAAGTATCCACGCGTCCAAATGTTTCACGTATTCGTCGCATGTTTTGTACGGAAGCGACGAATCAATCGGTGATTGAGTTTGATTCTGATTCGCGCGTCCATTCAATGGCAATGACGAACCAATATTACCATTTCTTGACCGAACATTTGAGTCTCGATTCGAGTTATCATTATTTTCAGCCATTTGTCTAACAGTAACGCAATCATATAAACATAACTTTATCGCTGTTTGCGAAATAGTTTGCGATAATTGCCACTCAATTATTGAAATAATCGTATGTAACTGTAACTGTAAAGCGCAATACAGTATTATATGTATTATACCAGTTATTAACACTTTCTTTTCGCCGTTACTTTTAACATACATTAATTACGTTTCGTAATTTATTTTATGTTTTCTTTTAAACCGTTTGTTTTCATTAATAGTTTTATAATTAAATTAATATTAAATTTATTTTGATTAATATTGATCGTTATTAACTAAATATTTGCTCACGAGTTTATCATAAATTACACACAAATAATATTTATTCTGAATGCAATCGATTAAAATAATTATAATAATTTGAAACGTAATTTATGATGAAAACGATCAGTATTTATGACATACTGTAATACATAAATAAATAAAACGCGTTTGTTTTTAATGTTTTGAAAAATTATAGTTGTTATTCAATTTCTGGAAACAAAATGCTAAAAATCGCGCGAAAAATCGATTATATTAATAAAACATTGCGATTAAATCGACAATTAATAGGAAGATATTTGAGTGACGCTAACAAACCAACGGATGATAATATTACGAATGCAAGCATTTCTAATGATTCCGAAGATATTATCGATAAATTAAATTTTTCAAAGGCTTTCACTAAATTTGAAAAGATATTGACCGATGATTTCGCTGATAAGAAGAAATACGAGAAACCAGTTGTGTATGAAAGCGAAACGTTTCCCACACTTCTCCGTCATTCGCCTTTCATACAAATGGCTGACTTCACCAATAAGATTGTAATCGGAACTGTTGTTAACGCAGTGGCAGATGATCTTTATATTGATTTTGGTGGCAAATTCAATGCGGTTTGCAAACGACCAAAGCTTAACGGACAGTAAGTTATAGTTTTACGCGTTTAAGTCATTAAACGTAAATTTTTATGATTATTTAATCTGATATAGAGATTACGTTCGCGGAGTTAAAGTGAAGTTAAGATTACAGGATATGGAACTTTCTGACAGGTTTTTAGGATCAGATAAAGACATGACTTTACTCGAAGCTGACGCCACGCTTATGGGAATAGTCTGGTCTCCCGCCAGAGCTGTGCCTATAGTCGCCAATCAATCAAAAAACATTAAACCTGATAATGAAATAGAAGTAGAAATTTAAAACAATTCTTATTATTTATAATCTGTAATATTAAATAAATTAAATAAATAATTTTAATACAATAAAATTATTAGCGTTTTATGTCAAATTTTTTATTTATGGTAAAATCTCAATTTATTAGATGTAAATTAATTGCGTATTCACTTTGGAGTAAAAATTGTTTGACAAATTCTTTGAGAATAGTGTATTTGCAAATTTCTTTGAAAATACTTCGACTAAAATTTTTTTTAAATTTAAGTTTTAGAATATTAAAAAATTCATTACTAAATAATTAATTAATCAAACTTTTAAAAAGAACAATAAATTTATACGCTTTTGTAATTTCGAAAATATCGTCGTTTTTCTATTATTAACTTCACCCAAATTTACAGTTTGTGTTTTGATGATATGATCATTTTCATTATATTCGTTTAGACATATTTAAGTTTAAATTTGAAAATAGAAATAAAAATAAATTGATATAAACTGACTTTCTCATACGGAAGTCCATTTTATGGATTTGACTGTCTCTCTGCCCGTCCGTCTGTGTTTATGTACGCATTTCGATATAAATAAAGGGATTCGATATATTGCTAATCAAAGACACAAACTCGTATATTTGTACCATACTTTTTCATCTCGTTGTGAATGTGAAGTTCTTGTTTAACGTTAATTATATTTGGTAAAAATAAAATTCTTATTCAACAAATATTTTACTTTCGGTTATAAACACCATTATTTTTGTATTAATTTTCCTTTATTATTAATACGATTGAAATTTAAGATGTGCTTTTTTATAGGACCAAGATTAACGGTCATTCTGCTCCATTGTTACTGAGGTTTGCCAATGAATCATTGGCAATGATAATAATACGGATACTTTATCCCTAACTATACCGTACCGTATATCTGTACTGAATATAACGCTTATTTTAAGAAACAT
>JAQGAW010001462.1:0-19043 GCA_034698025.1 Phthiracarus crinitus
TAAATTACAATAGTGTGCTCTTATTTATAAGGCAAGAACCGTTATTTTGAAGTGGGGTCAAACCCCTTCACTACATTACAATTACTTTCAAAATGATATTTGATTCTATTTTTATCTCTTCACAAAAATGTAATGCAGTTTAATTTTATTTTAATTGTTAGCATCAATGTTTAAACTTATTTTAACGTTAGTTATTTTATATTATTGATTAATTTACTCCCATTAATACCAATTAACACATTACCATTATTATTAAATAAACTGCGGTAAGTCTATAATATAAGCTAAGTCTTACGCTTATGTCGATGTAACGTTAATACCGTATAAGCTATTCTTCATCATAAGAAAGCGTGTAATAATGCCGCGAAAATCGTTAGAGAAAAGAGTATAAAATCGTTTAATAAATAATCGTTATAAATAAATGATCAAATCGTTAGAAAAATCGTTTGAAAAAATTACCAAAACAGTACTACACAATCTGGTGTTGGGTATAATTTAAAAAATTTCTAAAAATCTGAAATAATTAAAAACTCAATAGATTTAGAATAGTTTTATTTTCCCATTTAACCTCAAAATACGCCCTACAAAAACTCATCCGATTTTAACGACAATTTATTTATTTTTAATCATTAAATGACAATTTTTCAATAAAATAAGCTCAGTAAATTAAATTTAGCTTTTTAGTTATAAATCAAATATAAATTCTATTCCCATAGATTTTTTATTCGTTTTAAAAGAAAAGGTAATTAACGATTTTCGCGGCCCTATTAATAAATATAAAATATCTGAACATACAGTACGAACAAAAACCTAAATTGTTAACTTAAGTATTATGCATTATACTGCAATTTAGGCTCTAAAATGTTAGGGAATATTAGATGCTAATATTTAAAAGTATTTGGTTAAGCATATGACAAATATCAGTAAAAGTTGGTCTGTCTTTAGGACTAGAATTCCAACATGTCATTAATAAATCTTTTAATAAATTAGGTATGGCTTTGGGCGGATTAAGCTTTAGTTCGTGTTTCTGAAGCATACGAAATACAATGGGATCGGATTTGTCAGAAAAGGGCAACTCTGCCTGACTAAGTATTTCCCAGACTAATACACCGAAAGAATAAACATCACTTTTAGCAGACCATTCGTCCTCAAAAATAGATTCGTATGGCGCCCATCGAAGAGGCATATCTCGATTTAAGTAAATAAAATATTCACCAGAATAAGTGTCTTTTGAAAGAGATGTGCTGCTTATTTTAATATCCATTTTTGAGGTAATTAAACAGTTACGAGTTGCTATGTCTTTATGAACATAACGATTGTTAGTTAAATATTCCATACCAAACGCGATTTGTTGAATAATTCCAATTATCTGAGGCAATGTTAGTGCAGTCGGCTTTGGACCACGACGTATACAATCGTCTCTAGTGGCCAATAAAAACTGCTTTAAGTCACCCCAATCGCTATATTCTAAGATTATTAAAAATGGCTCGATTTCACGACAAATTCCAAGCAGTTTCACAACATTTTCGTGATTTAATTTTTGAAACATATCCATCTCTCTTTTATAGTCAACGTGAATATTTTCGTCCTTCGAATGAAGTGCTTTAACCATAACTATGAGTCCATTCTTAATATTAGCCTTTGCGAGAAACACTTCGCCAAACTCTCCATTACCCAATGAACACAATTTCTGTAAATCTTGTCGCGGATATTTCAATATTTCGTAAGGCGATTGACTTCTCTTCGAACTGTGAGAACTGGATGTTTGAGAATTAATATCGCCTTCTTTTCGTACAGTTATATGCTTTTGTTTGTCGCCATTCGATGAAAGTAATCTGTGTTGCTCTGGATTTGTTGCGCTTTTGTTTCGTTCAGTCATTTCCAAATTCACATTTTCAGTTTTATCTGATTGATTGGTTTGAGTTAGCAGTTGTGCCTTTCGTTTAGCTCTTATATACCGACAATAAATCATAAGAGTCATTACAAGAAACATATATAGAGCTGCGGCACCCAATGTTATGGTAACGGTTCGCGTCATTTTATTATTATTCTCTTCTGCATTCGAACTGAAGTGATTAACAATATAGCTTTCAGCACTCATTACTGTTAAAGTGATTTCAGTTCGCTTAAAACCTCCACTATTACCGGCTATACACCCATACTTTCCCGTATCATCCAAATGTACTTCACTTATTTTCAATGAACCGTTTTGTAATACAGTGAAGCGTTCATCAAAACCATGCAACATATTATTCTTATCCCATTTGATTGTAGGCGTTGGCTCGCCTTCTGCTTTACAATCAATTCTTGCTGAGTATCCTTCAATAGCTTTTATGCTAGAATTTGGCACAATAGTAAAATTTGGCATTACTATCACTGTTAGGTAAACGCTAGCATTGATTGATCCCTGAGAATTGGTTGCTATACACGTATAGTTTCCGGCGTCATCTCTCTTCACGCCATTGAACTGAAGAGTTCCGTTATTATCACGAATATGAGGCGACAACTCGTGCAATGGTATCCCATCTTTAGTCCATTTAATCCATTTAACCATAAGTGGAGACAAACCTCTAGCTTTGCACACAAGTTTTGTGTTTGACATCAGTTCTAAATTCTTATTTGTTGGTAACGGAGAAAACTTCAGTTTTTCTCTCACAGTAACAGTTACTTCTTTAGATCGAATCGGGTGTTCAGAACTCGATATCGATGTCGAACTCAGTTCACAAACATATTTTCCAGCGTCACTCGTATGCGTATTCTTAATAACGAGAGAGCCATTACGCGCTAAATGGTAATGAGACGACGATTCGCTAACATATGCGTTATCTTTAAGCCATTTTGCGTTAGAATGCGAACTACCATTATATACACAATCGATGACAGCAATCATGTCTTCATCGACTGTCAAATTATTCACATTAGAAATCTTGATATTCAATGGCATTGCCATATCATCAACAAATCGTTTCCATATTCCATTGGAATTCGCAGCAATTTGTCCGAAATCTTGTGAGTTTGGCATATGTTTTCGATGTCGATATCCATATGCGTTCACATTCCGATCATTCATTAATACCAATAATAGACATAATATCATAAAACAAAATAAATCACACATTTTCTCGTAATTCGATGTCAATGAATGAATGTTTGATGAAACGAAATAAAGCAAAATGTTTTAATAAATAAAATCATACATTTTAGCGGAAAATAGTTTATATTTAATAAACTATGATATTATAAACAAAACATATGAAAATAACACCAAATTTTCGTACATTACTATTCATTTGACGTTACATACACTGTAATGTACTGTCATTTGACTGTACAATATGTGCCCGAAATTATATCATAAATATTTCTATGGAAAATAAATTACGTTTTACTTAATAATCTTCTAAATAAGTAAAATGATTTTTAAAAAAAAATATTTTACTAGTTTTCGTTGATTTGAATCAAATTAATTAATTGAAATAAATTAAGTAATATTATATATTAATTGAAAGATTGATTGAATTAGAATTTTAACGTAATTTGTAAATATAAAAGTGTTTAGTCTATATTTTTGTTTAGACTCTATAATACATTAGTTACTGTAATGATAGTGTTAGCGAATGCGGTGTTTTCACAAAAGAGGAGAGTGAGTGCTGGTGAACGCTAGTCTATAATCACTAACGAGTCATATTTTTGTCTTATTTAAGGATAATAACGAAAGCAGTACTTGTTTTAGTTTCGTTATGTTCAAGTTTATGTTACATTTACGATCGTTAGATAAACTAAATAAGTATAATTTTTATGATTTATCTATTTTTTAAAACTATTGAAAAAACTTTTATAATCCATTAATTAGTTTTTAATATCTATCAATACTTTTTCAAAATTGTGATGGAATTTTTTATCACAAACTTTGACGTAGAAATTCCCTGTTTTGATACATTATCGTATAATGTGGTCAAATTAGAAGTAAATCGTTATAACCGTTAGACCGAAGAAAACCCTTAATTTTAAATTGTTTGCTAATTTATTTAATATTTAAAACAGAAATTAGTATTGCAATAATTTGGTTATGAAAAAACTTGTAATTTAGTTATTCCATAATTTTTTGTTTACATCCATATTATAATAGATAATCGGAAACTCATCTAAAATTCTAAAGCTCTTAATACATAACAATTTGAATGCATGAGAACTTCATATCCAAAATTAAACTGCGATTCATTTCTCAAAAGTAGTCCTAAAGGAAGTTTGTGGTATAAATCGGTTTGTAAACTCTATTTCTAAAATATGAATCTTGGATGTGGTTTATTTGATATTTGGTGTATTTGTTAAATTGGTATATTATTATTACCCGGTTATAATTGTATATAGAAAATTCATTATACGGATATATAGATTGCTAAATCATAAAAAAATACGAAAATCCTAATTTCTATTTTCTTACAATGCTATTAAGTAATAATAAAAAATAATTTTTATTAAAATCCTAAAAACTATTAATACAGTAAAGGATAACTTAGCATTAATAATATTGTATTATGAAGTGAAATGAATAAAATTTACAACAAACATTATAAAACTTTGTAAAATATTAAATCTATAAATTTGAAATTTTAATCTTTATCGGGCATTAAAATTTTTGAATTGAAAGCCAGGATTTACAAGATTTAATGTCAGAATCTATACCTTTGTCTCGACCCGAAAAATCGGGAGCTCTATTCTCACTCTCGGTTATAGCAATGAGGAATGAGAGCCATGCCATCTGTGTTTTGTGTTTGAATCTATTATTATATTTATATTTTAATTGTTGGCGCAATTTTGGTGCGATTTAATCATAAATGAGTTTTATTGAACATTAAGAATGGCAAAGGTTTGTGTAATACGATTAAACTGAATATATTTAACAAATCAATTATAATCAATATTTTTTAATATATTATTAAAGGCACACATTGTCAATATAGTAGTATTGGGTAAGTGTTATGTCAATGTTATGTCACTTACTCTCAGTCTAATCCCCAATCGTATTGATCTCTTGATCTCTTAGACAATCCATCGTTATTTTTCAATCCGTTTCAATTTGAAATAACGTTCGAATGTATCGAAGATCTGAAAGAAGACTTGGAGTGGAAGATAATATATGTTGGATCGGCTGAGAGCGAGGAATACGACCAAACGTTGGACACAGTGTTTGTGGGACCCGTTCCTGAAGGCAGACATATGTTCGTGTTTCAGGCCGACCCTCCAGACCCTAATAAGATACCAGTCGCTGATGCCGTTGGCGTTACTGTTGTTTTATTAACGTGTTCTTATCGCGGAAAAGAGTTCATTAGAGTCGGTTATTACGTTAATAACGAGTACACGGACGCAGAGCTTCGCGAGAATCCTCCGACTGTACCGCTGTTCGATCAGTTGCAACGAAACATTTTAGCCACAAACCCGAGAGTTACCCGATTTAAGATCGATTGGGCGGAGAATACGTTCGAATTGGATTCGCAACAGAATGGCGATGACAATGAAAATCATATTAATGGTACCGCTAATGGTAGTGATGGTAATAACGAGGAAGACAGCGCTGGTCCGTTAAAACCTGTTGTTTGCCACGACAGCAATCACAGTCACAGTCAAGAAACTGCTTAATATTGATTTATTAATTGATATAATGTTTCGCTAAGTTTGTATAGATTTTATATTCAATTTTCTTATGATTCATCGAACATAAACGCAATTAAATTTTTGAAATCAAATGTGAATAGTACTGTACTGTAGTTAAACAAATCATATTTTATTGGTTAATATTCCAAATCTATTTAAAGTATTTAACGTATGAATTAAACTCAATCATTCTATTCTTTTTATACTGTATTAACAAACCATTAAACGATTCAATTAATTAAATATTAAAATTTTATATATTCGTTAATCAAAAAACAATAACGAACATTCATGCCAATAATATTCAGTTAAGTCATTAGTATATTAGAGTTTGAAATTGTTACTCCACTCCATAGAATGGAATGGAATTGGAGTGGAGTGGAGTTGAGAAAATATGCTAAAAAATAGTTGAGTTGGAGTTATATTTGAAAAATTGAGTGGGAATGGAGAGGAGAAAGTTTTATACGTTAATGCTTGGATTTGGTTGAAAAAATTGTTTATGGAATGGAAATTAAAATCTCCATTCAAAAATTTTCATAAATTATTTTGAACTTTTCGCAAAAAAACTTAAAAAATTTTCAAACTCCAGTCCAACTCCAACTCCAATCTGCTCCACTGAAGTCTTATTCAAACTCAAACACCATTTGTTTAGTTTAGAATTAGAATTACATTTATAAAGTTTATATAAAGTAAAAGATAGCATACTATTTGTGCAATTGTTGGAAATTATATAACTAGGGAAGATCGTTTGAGGGCAACCATAAATTTATAATTCGGGCGGGCAAATTCGGGCGCCAGATAGAAAAGCCTACTATTGAGGTTTTCGGGCGGGTAATTTCGGGCAATAAAGATAAAATGTCGTATAATGTAATATAAATTTTAACTAATGTTTTATTTTAATAATAACTTTTATTATTAAAGTGTTTATTTGATATAACCTACAAAAAATAAGTTACTTTAGAAATATAAATAGAAATTTTAGAAAATTTTTATAACAATTTTGGTACAATTTTTTATCAGTTTTAAAATTTTTATAGTTTTTAAGTAAAAACTTTAGTTTATAAACGATTTTCGGGCAAGTTGCCCGGAATAATGTCATTTGCCCGAAGACAAAAAATAGAATTCGGCGGGCAATTTCGGGCAAAATCGGGCATTGCCCGCAATCGATCTTCCCTACATATAACCTATTATCAGTGGTAACTCCCGTTTTAAAAAAGAGTTTGTGATTTTCTGGAGAATTCTATTAATTTAAGATTCACTTAAAAGGATATTTTTAAATTACCCGATAAATTTACATTTATAACTAATATTTTGAAAGAAAAATTTTTTAATAATAGAAAAGTTAAAGTAATCTATTATTAAGTAATTAAATTAGAAGCAATAAAAAACCAACAAATTTCAAATGAAGAAATCTAAATAAATAATATTATTTAAATTTTTTATAATGAAAATAATATTTAATTATATTACTGTTTCCGACAAACCAATTTTGTTACAATTATTAAGTAATGCACTAATTATAGAATATTTGTTAATTATCGAATTAAAATTAAATAATTTGTAAAAATATTCAAGTAATAGTAAATTATACAATATTTGAATACGAAATAAATAATTCCGCAACATTTTTACTAATGTTTTCAAGCCGGACTTAAACGAACTTAAAGGTAGACTCATTGATTATAATATGTGATTTTGATCCCAATTAATTAACATATAAAATTTTATAAAAATAAATCTGTTAAATAAAGATTCGTGAACGAGTTTACTCAATTATTACCTAATAGACCATCGAAGAATAAAAAGATTTCATAACAATATTATATTGTTATAAAAATAGCTTTTTGAGCATGAACTACCCAATTATTACCTAATATATATATATGCCATGGAAAAATGAATAGAATATAACGTTATAACGATTTTATATACAAACAATTCTGTATTTATCAATTATTCTTAAAATAACTATTGAACATTTAATATTATTGTAAATTATAATTTATAATTTATAAATTATTTAGCACTAAATTAATTTATGCATCACATTTAATTATAGAAATTCTATAATAGTGAGAATTTAACCAATTATTACATGAATAATTGTTAAACAATTTTTGAATTTTAAATTACGATTAAATAAGAGAAATATTTAATAAAAATGTTTTTGTAAAAAAGAAACAGTAGTTTACAGATATATGGATTTGACCCTGTTTATCCATCCGTCACATTCTTTATATTTATTAAGGGATTTTCTGTTTATTTATGTTTATTAAGGGATTTTACCAGTTCTTTATATTTATTAACACGGCAAGATTTCGGAGTGTCTTAAGCCGAATATATTGAGACCACTTTTTTATGAAAAAGGACATTCTAAAATACATGTAAGGGATTTTTTCTTCATATTAATTAAGTGACTTTATTCAATAAAGACTAAAATCTTCAAAAGATATTTTCAAAAAAGATTCCTATCTTCAAAAATCGTTTAAACGTAAAAAATCGATAAAAAAGAAAAAAAATTCATAGTTGAAAAGCAATATATTCTGAAAATAATTATAAAAATTGTATAAAATTAAAAATATTGTTGCATATTCCGCTTTTTAATGAAGAAATATCTATAAACAGAGGCAAAACAAACAATAAAAACCCATTAAACTGAGACATAATCCTTTATTTATGAGTGGAATTATTCGCTATTATATGAACAAATATCTATAAACAGTTTTGACGACTTTTTAAATGATTCCAAAGACTGTTTAGGGCGTCAGTTTATTGGTTCAATAGTCAAACTCTGTTATTTTACTTATAATTAAATGATTACAATTTTAATTTGTGAAATTCAGCAAAATTTATTTAACAAGAGAATACAATAAGAAGTTTAAAATGAGTCATACAAGAAAAGAGTGAGGAGAGCAACAACCAAAACTCTCTGATGTTTCGACTCGGTTCAAAGGGTTTAAGTAATAGGTAGGCAAAGCTATGAAAATACTGCATAGGTATATCTCTTTAGATAATTGGTGGTGATTGAAAAGTTCGAGTCTGGAACACTTTTAATTTTTAAAATCTATAATTAATTAAAAATTTTAACATTGATTATATTTTATTTAATTGATTTTATTTTTTAAGTTATCATTTAAGTTTAGATTTTAATTAAAACTAATATTGTATAACCAAATATAATGTTACCTGATAATTATATTAACGTTTATGATATTAATTATATTCACTAAGATTTAATTATTTAAGGATACATTTAGCCTTTAAACACAATAGTCTCAAATAGTACAGATAAAGATGAAAGCAATAAAAAACTGGAAGCGATTAAAACACCATTCACTTATGTCATACAGCCCACAGATATTAAAACAAACATTCTGTAAGTTTTTTTTCTAAAAGATCATTAAATATTTAACTTATTAACTGTATTTTAAAATTATCTAACAGATCAATTTTACTAAAGGGCTAATCTGTTAATTTATTACATCTCGTTTAAGTGTAATTTCATTATTAATAAATGAAGCAAATATTTGTCTTGATTTTAATCAAATTAAAAAATATTGGACTCAAATAAAGCACCATATATTGTTGTAAACTTAAGCTGACTCTTTTATAATACTAAAAATTATGATTCTAATTTAATTGTTATTGATGGTGGACAATCATGTAATGATAATCATCATTAACCATGTTTGCATATAATCATAAGTTTATGTCATTAAATACATAAATGGATAAATTCAAGTTCACAAAATATTACTGCTATTTTTAGTTTAGTATGTATATTTAAATAAGTTTTAAAAAATATTAAATTATATTATACTAAATTCTCTTTTGATATCTTTTTTAGGCAGCAAGTTTAATCTCAGCTTTATAGCAGTGGCATTTATGCTATGAATTGGTTTTTTTCAAATTTTATCAGCTGTTAATTTTTATTCATTTAGACAGCATTATGTAATTTATATCTAGCTAAAATTAGATTTTTATCTTATATAAATAAAATTAGTGGAAATTTAAAACAATTGTTTCAAATTGATCATCAAACAATTATTAACATAAATTCTATTTCTATTTTTGGATAATTTAGTTACCCAAAAATTATGTAATTATAATTTTTTATTAATTTTTTTTCATGAAAACATTAATTAAATATTTTACATTTTATATAGTAGGTTCAATACAATCATTTTATTGGAATTCTTTAGATAATTCAAACTTATTCGAACACATTAGTTTGCAATATTTCTACAATTTATTGGACCAATTGAATATTTTGACAGTTTTGGTATTATATCTATTAATAAAGAGGTTTATCAATTTTTTAAGACAAATGGGAATTGGATTTATAATAAAAAGAATTTGTAAAATTAATCAAATAAAACATGTGGTAAATATTGTGCAATATATTTGGCTAATCGTGCTATAGGATTATCAATGAAAGACTTTGTAGAAATATTTGATGATAATATAATATTACCTTTAATAATGAAAAACTCATAAATATTTTATTTAAAAACTTTATAAAAATTAACTAATAAAATAAATTTTATATTTTATAAAGCGCATGTCATAAACATCTAATAAAAGTTCATGTAGTTTGAATTTTATTTCAGTTGTTAAGAAATGTTATAAATATTTTGTTGTTTTATAGATTCTCAAGGTTTTTTTTATTAATAACAGTATTTGTCCACATAAAGTTGCATTATTATATGATAATATTAATGTGTGTTTTGAAGTAGATTCAGAAATCAATTTTAATTCACTTATTGAAAAAGATAAAAAAGCTACACTTCATGTAAGAAATTTTGTGTCTGGATTAACAATTTTAACTTTGTTTTTATATTATTAAATCTACACAAATAAAATAAATATTGACATCGTATTATATAAAATTGGTTTCAGATGAATAGATTTTAATTAGCTTTAAAAATGATCAATTTGAGTTTTTAATGAAAGAACACAGTCTTCCATTTATCAATTTGAATAAAATAGAAAACTCCTAATATTTAAAAATTGGATTATTGTAAGTTATGTGGTCTTAGACGGTTTAGTAGCTAACATACTGAATTACACAATGATCCAGATATCAGGAAGACTATACTTTAAGAATGGCTATATATTTTTATAAATGGATTAAAGAAGAATAATTTATTGGAAATATTATTAAAGATTTAGATAAATTATACATAATAAAACTTAAAGTTCAAAAACTAGTTTTTGTTGAATTTAAAATCCAAAATCTTATATTATTTCCTTCAGAACTATTGATTATGTCAAATATTTTATTATATCCAGTGACTTATGAACGTAATTTAAACTTTAAAAATAATAATAGGTGTATGCTATTAAAAAATCATTAAGTGGACTTGTTAAAATTATTTTAAATGTACAAAATACCAAAAAGGAATATATTTAACTGAATCAGAAGTTAAGAGTTTCATTATAAATATTGGAAAGACATTTAAAGTTGTTTAAAAAAATCATTATCTGACACATAAGATAAAAACTCTTACGAAACATGTATAGATTATTGTATTCAAAGATAACTTATTTTGTTTTTTTATTTTGTTTTTTAATTTGAAATATATTAAAGCTGTTCTCGGGTCGGTTAAACCGTCGGTTAATCGGGTAAGAATCGTAAACGGTTCGGTTCGGTTAGAGTTTCAAACTGTAAAGTCGGTTCAGTTATTACAAACTTCGTGTATAAAAAACGGAGGTTAAACTGAAAATCCCGAAAATCAAGATAATTTCTGTTTTTTTGAATTTAAACTGGAATTATTTACTAAGTGTATCATCAAAATATAATTTTGTACGTAATTTTAACATTATAAACTTAAATAAAATTAAATAAAACTCAAAAAAAGTTAGAAATAGCAAACTTAAGAATATATTATTTGCATAATCAATATAAATAACTTAATTATTGATAATATTATAGGTTTTAACTTGCTGAATTTTTTTTATAATACTTAAACGGGTTTTCGGTTAACCGTCGGTTCGGTTCGGTTCGGTAAGGTTTCTATTCGTCAAATCTCGGGTCGGGTCGGTTAAAATATTTGTAATGTCGGTTTGTCTCGGGTTCCAATTTTTCTACCCTAGAACAGCTTTAAAATATATTAATGCTCAATAATTACTTTTCAAAAGCTGAGTCTATTGATTGTATCGATCCACTTGATGATTGTTAATTAATAGTACATTAACATAATTAATATGAATAGTAGTAATACTGTAAGAAATTATATAAATAGTTATAGTAAAGGATGCATGATCGAAATTGTTAAAAATTTTCAAATGTGAACAATAAATCGATTTAGAGAATGAAATGGATAAATGAATTTATATATATTTAAATTAAAATTTTTTTGTTTTGTTATTAAATAAAAGTTTTTATATGAGCTTATAAAAATTATGATCCAATTATCACAGACACCCACAAAGTTGCAAAGTCTGTACTATTGATATCATAAGAAATGCCCGAATACTGAATTGATAGTCAATTAGTGAATCAAATAAATACACACTTAAATAAATTACTAATTATTAATGATCGGATATTCCTGGAAAATCCCGTATTTTTTCTTTAATGATATAACAGGAAGATTAATATATTAACTTTTATTATATATAACAAATTAATATATAGTAGTTTTAATTTCCCGGTTTTTCCCGGTTTTGGACTTTTATAGAAATATTCCCGGAAATATGAAAATATTCAAAAAGTTCCCGTTTTCGTATATATAGAAACAAAATTATAAGTAATCTAACATATCCTTTCTATTTGTCACTGAAATAAATACAAAATTTGAAATTAGTGCATCAATTGTTCTTGTTCTAAGAAAATAGTTTCATAAGTATTAAAGATCTTAAAATGATAAATGCAAGCTATAAATATATCGATAGTTTAAGTAATGTTTTGTAAGTGAAAAGTTTAAATAATTTTGAAATACTTTTAAAAATTATGCCTAAAACTAATAAAACTTCATTATGTTCAAAATTACATGAAATTGTAAAAGATTTTAATGATTTTACAACTGATGGTAAAGTGTTATTATGTAAAGTGTGTGAAAAAATTATAAACAGTGATGTTAAATATGTAAAAAATAGAGTTCAGGATCACATATTAACAGCAATTCGACTGTTAAAATCTAATTTGAATAAACAAGATTTAATCAGTAACGCAATTGATCGACAAAATAATAAAGAAACTCATAAAAATGTATTCATCAATGATTTAACACCAACTTTTATTTCAACAGGAATTCCCTTAAGTAAATTAAACAATTCAACTTTAAAATCATTCCTTGAAAAATATATGCAAAAAACAATACCGGATGAATCAACAATTCGGCATAATTATATAACCCCATTATATAATGAAGTGTTGGGTAAAGTCAAACAAATAATTGAAACTCAATTTATTTACTTTATAATTGATGAAACAACAGACTGTTGTAATAGAAATGTTTTGCTTTTAAATACATTATTTTTAGAAAAAACAAATTCTGAAACTATTCAAAAAGCTGTAATTGAAAGTTGTTGCTTGTTATGGGGAAATTTAAAATATGATCTCGTCAAATTAATTGTGACAGACCAAGCTCCATTCATGGTTTGTGCAATGAAAAATTTAAAAAAAATTTGTTTATAAATACTTTGCATATTACATGCGTAGCTCATGCAATTAATAGTTTGCATAGCTATATATGAAAATTATAGTGAACTAAATTTTTTTATTTCAAATATGAAAAAAGTATTACTTAAATCGCAACACAGAATTAATTTATACAAAACTACTACCAATTTAAAGCAACCCCCAAAAACTATAATTATAAGATGGAACAGTTGGCTTAACACTGCAATTTATTATAATGAAAATTTTCTGAAGTTGCAAGAATTCATTAGTGAAATTAATGAGAAATCCACATCAATAGCAGTCAAGAATGTTATATCCAAAGAATCTTTTCAAACCGAATTATTAAATATTAAAAAGTACGAGTATCTAACTAATATTGTAACAAAGTTAGAAGAAAGAAATTTAACTCTTGAAGAACAATTGAGTTTAGTTAACGAAGTATTAACTAAATTAGATAGCTTTGCTAAGACTAAATTTATTAAATGTCTAGAGAAAAATCCTAACTTCAACGATATCAGTAAAATTACGGATTTTGAACTAAGAAAAATTACAATTTTTGCTCCAATTTTATCGGTTGAATTGGAACGATCTTTTTCTCTTTATAAAAACTTATTGACAGAAAATAGACAACGCTTTTCTGAATCTAATTTAAAAATGTTACATAATATACAGTTTACAGTTCAATTTTTTTTGTAAAGCAAATTTGTAAATTATAAATGTGAAATCAATAAAAAATTTTATTTCCCGGAACCATCCCCGCTTTTGATACATTTTTGTTCGCGGTTCCCTCCCGTTTTAACCACTTTTTAGTCCTGGAAAATACGATCCCTAGTAGTTATTTACTAATACTCATGAGTTTTCAAAATTAAAGACAAATTAATAACAATAACTGTGTAATGAAAATGCATGTAAAATTCATACAAAGTAATCTTAATATTTTAGTTAATGTTTAAGCATTGAAATCTACATTGAAAGTGAGTTCTTTAAATCAAATGATAGTATCATTAGGTAAGTATAAGGTAAGTGTATTTTACATAATTAACATATTTCTATTAACTTATACTAATAAATAATACTAATATTGACTAAAAAATATATGACATATTTTATGGCATATCAAAATATATCTTTATTTTTTGAATAAAATAATTTTATTTGTAGTTAAAATTATGATATTGCAAAGTCTGACTGGAAAATACCCCAAAGTGGTCTGTTCCAGAGTCAGACTTTATATTCATCACATTGGTGTTTAGCACTTAACCAAATAATTAGGATGGTAAGGGATATGTTATTTATCGAATGATTTACGTAATATCTTATTACGTTACTAAAAAAATCAATATAAATTTTAGATATGATTTGTTAAATATAAATATTTATATATTTTTGATATTTTGATATTTAGAAAACTAAGTTCTAATTAAGTTTTAAAAGAATTTTCTATAAGTTTGAATAAAGTTATTAAATGTTGGGTATAATAAGAGATATAAGATGAATAAAGTTCTTAATAAAACCTTAACTATGATACTTCAGTGATGTCGTCTGCAGTAGATATTGATTTATATCTTTATAACTGGTACTGTCTGTGCGCCCACATATGTTGATGTAATACATTATTATTTTCATAGTATATTTTTTTCTTGATATTCGCATATCGCACATATAAATAATAATTGTTTTTCTTCGTCGGGTAAAACTTAAATTGTTTACATATGAGTAATCTCGATTTGTACGTTAATTTCGAGTTTGTTACTTTATATAATGGTGAAGTTATTTAATAGACAAACTTCTAATATATATTCACTTTGAGATGGTTTAAGTTCAAAAAAAAAATCTTTTGTTTCATTTAATATGGGCTACTCTGGTATACCATTTGTGTCGACCCAATATGAGCTTACAAAATGTTATTTACGCTTATTTTGGTGTTGTAAATCTGACGGATTTTATGTATTGAAGTATTAGATTTTATGCTAGTTTATATGTTTGCGGTCACACATTCAGTCCTCAATTGTATTTCAGGTTTATGATCAAATAATTCAAGTTTTACCTTTTTGTTTGGCACAAATTCTGCTTGACTATGTTCCGTATTTCTTTTAGTTATCTTTTAATTCGTTATCGTTTCATTTCGAAAGGAATCAAGTATTAAATTTACTTAAATATTCATACGTGTGAATCTAATCGTAATTTTTGACCGACGAGCAATTTCGATGAGTTCAATCGATTCATTCGAATAACTTACATTATTATCAATGTCTATATTATTTTCAGTTTTATTAATATCGGATGATAGATTTACAGTGTAATTTGAAGATTCAATGCTCAAATAATGAGGTGTCGTTATTTTTATTTGAAATTTTATTATCCGGATTTGAGGTTATTTCATTATTTAAGGGAACATTCAAGTTTGTTGTATCGATTTCAAACGCACTTGCGTGAGGTTCAGATTGTGATTCACAGTTCACATTAATTTGTTCTATATTTTCTTCATTTTGCTGAGTGTGTTGTGTATGTTTAGTTGAGTCAACGCACAATTCGGCTTTATCTCCAGTTTCGTAGTGCTACTTCTTTAGCGGGTCTTAGAAGATTCATAAACGGATTGCGCTATTCTCTCTTATAATACTACTTTCTATTACAACTTTTGATGATTGTTTTAAACAAACAATCACATAGTTACTAACCCGAATTAACTCAAAACTGGTTTACAAGAAATAAGAAACGCCGTATATTTAGGTGCACTATAGTAGTTTATTGTTATTTATAAATATTACTGAGTCAAAGACTTCAATTTACCGAAATCTAAACACATTAGTATTAGAAATTTACTTATTATTACTTTTATTATTTAATTAATTTTAGACATTTATTTTGTTCCTTCGTATTTTATTTATCAAGAATTTATTTAAAATATCATTTAAAAATAGACCTATAAAGTACGTGTTTATAATCTTATTATTTTATATTTTGAAGTGACATTATTTATGTCACTAATTTGAAAAGTGACGACTCATTAGTAAAATGACTAGTAAGTCATGTTATGTAATGTAATGTAAAAATTCGTTGAATATACGTTTATTGTGAGCATATTTTTGTCTATCGTATCGCTTACATTAAAATAGAAATATAAGTGAAAACGAATTGTGTTTAACGCCATTTTGGCATCACTTAAACAATTTATAAATCATTATTAACGTTACTATTATTATCAATTATTATTATTATTATCGCTCTTATTATTATACTAGTAATCGAATCAAATACTAAATAAATGATTGTTCGAAACTAAATGCGAATTAAATAATTGCGATTAAAAATAAACACAACAATTGGCGCAGTCATTGGCCACGAATGATATCGAATTTAAGCTAAACATTAAATCGAATTGAAATCGAATCGAATAAGTTATAATTAAATATAATTAATAATAATTTAGTTTTAAATTAATTCTAATTTAGATTATATTTAAGCTAATAATTTATTGCACGTTTAGTTATAAAGGTTCGAACGGTTATTAAGTTAACACGTGTTTCGATTATGAAATCTAATTTAATTATTAGGAAGTAATGATTAATGAATTAATCGAACAATTAATTGATTTGTTATTATTTTATGCATGAAATCAATTCAATAGTCTTAAGTATAAAAATAATTAATTTAATATAATATTGAAAAAACTAATAGAAAAACATAACTAAAATCGAATATAAGCTGAAGCGCTATAAAATCGAAAACGAATTAATTAAATGATATAATTGTTATTAAACAAACAATCATTAGATGAACATCGAACTAAATATATATTCGAAACATAAACAAATAAATTGAATATAATATAAATATTATTAAACGAAAATTACGTTAAAAAAATCATGAAAATTTAATTGAAACCAAACGGAATACTGAGTTAAACAATCAAATTAATAGTTAATATAAATATAAACACCACAATTAAGTGATGCCTGCATAGCAGATGCCGCTAATTAGCGAAGAAAAATAAATTGTTAATTAAATTGAAGCGAATTGACTAAAAATTATAACTGAAAAATTGAATTAAATTAATTCGCAAACTGTTATTAACGAATACCGCTTAAAAGCGATGTAATTGTTATTTAGTTTTAAGGTTTATATTTAAATTTAGAATTTAAGTTATAATAATTTAAAAACGTGCGAACCAAGCCGTACACAACCGAAAAGTGCGGTCAAAGAAGACATTGACTATAAAGTGTTGAGCACTAAAGGCTCCAAAGTAACAAAACTTACAGAAAGTGAAAAACTGTTAAACAGTGAAATTAATCGATTATCTAAAATTGATTTAACTGAAAACATTACAAACATTGATAACAATATAGAAATAGATTTGAATAGTGAATTGGAAAACGAAACAATGACATCAAAAGATCCGAAGTTGAGGTTTTTCGATGGAACAGAAAAGTCTATTGATATAAAAAATTGGTTACCATTATTCGAGTTTGCTTTTATTGATAAAACTGATGAACAAAAGATCATGAAGTTATACCAATATCTCGATGGCAATGCGTTGACGTATTTCTCAACACAATTTAGTGCAAAGCTTTTGGCTAAACAAGCGATAACATGGAATGAGGTTAAACAAGCTTTCATAACACGCTTTAATGTCCAATTGGTGTCACCAATGATATCAGCGAAGCTAAGAAAATTGAAGAGAGAAGAGTCGATGCGAAGCTATTTCGATGATAAATTGCAATTATTGGAACAGACTGGTCTTAAAACAGAACTGATTATCGATGAGTTAACTGATGGGTTACCAATTCATATGCGAACAGTTCTATATGCGAACAGTTCTATATGCGAACAGTTCTATATGCGAACAGTTCTATATGCCGCACAAGTTAGTGATGTGCAGCAGTGGTTAAGAGTTGCGACACGAGCAGAGTCTGATCATCAACTCATTCAACCAAAGCCGGCATTTAATTCTGAAAGGAAAAAACAATCGAACACTTGTACGATAGAACACTGCGATAAGCATAACACTAGTAAACCAAATGAAACGAAACCAAATTTAGTAGATAGCACTCAAACTAGAGGAAAGTCTCGTCCACCAAAGCCATGCTTTATATGTAAAAAGAGAGGAGTAGCGAATGCCTATCATTGGGCAAAGGATTGCGAACACTATGATCCTAATTATAAGAACAATGCGAAACCTAAAACAACGGAAGAGAAGCCAACAGATAAAAAAGAAGTTTCACAAATCGTTAACACAATCGATTAAACAGAATGCAATTGAATACTCATTAAGCGAATTCATTCTCTTACCTGTTAAGATTAAGGGATCGTATTATAATGCCGTTTTAGATACAGCCTCAACAATCAATATGATGAGTCTGCAAACAGCTAAAGATTTCAGAATAAGAATTGATTACAATAATAATGTAAACATTGATATGGCTAACGGTACAACTAAATCGGTTGGCAAAGTAATAATTCCGATAACAATAAACAATGTGACGAAGTCTATAGAAGTGATTATACTAAATGAATTTAACTATACGTTATTATTGGGCGTAAACATTGGTCAAGAATTTAATTTAAGTATTGATTTAACGACTAAGACGGTACACAACACAACAATTGAAAAACCATTGTCGATTAAAGCTAATCAAAGCAAATCGAAACGCAATCACAAATATTGTGCAGAGAAATCATTCGTAAACACGTGTCTAATGACTACAATGCATTCAAGTATTGGAATCGGTAAACAGTCTATCGATAACAACAGCACTAAACA
>JAQGAW010001463.1:0-19038 GCA_034698025.1 Phthiracarus crinitus
TTTTCGGGCTCGGGCTTGATTGTGTCGGGCTTTGATCGGGCTCGGGCCTTAATTTTTTTGTGATTACATAGTCTAATCGTAATAACCAGTGGAATAATTTTTAGAAAAAGCGAAAATAAATTATTGATTTCGACCAGTTTTAACTTAATTTATTTTCTCCTATCTATCTATCTCTCAAATTCTCTATAATCTCCATATGTTTGCGCCGTATTTTCACAGCTGTCTAAGCTGACCAATAATCCTTACGTCAGATTTTTCCGTTTTTGGGGCTTAAAAAGCGCACCAGTTTTATCTTACTCAGTCTGCAAACAAATGCCAGCCATTATTAATATATTTATATTAATTCTGTTATTTGCTTAATTTGGAAAAAAACTAGCTATGAAAACAAATTAATAACTCGCTCGTAAGCAAAATAAATGGTTTAAGTATACTCAATGAACATTGTTTTTACTCGTCGTTTTTTTTCACAAACTCGGCCAAAAATTTGTGTGAGATATAAACCCGAGAATGAGTACAGTATATCATGAATCGGATGGCGCGCAAACATAAACATGGAAAAGAAAGGCTGCGAATATTTGAGCTCAAATGCAATCCCTAATAAGCATAGCGCTATCCTCTTTCACTTGGGTGTAACATCTGCTATACAAAAGATGCTCTATTATTGATGCAGCAAAGCGTGTTTGCGAGTTCATTCGAGCCTGATTAACATGTGACGCACTTTTCAAACAAACGCATTATTTTATTTTAGTTTTTCGTTTTTTTTTGTTGTTTGTTAAACGAATTTCTGTTGCATATGTCATCGCAGAATAGCGTTTGTTACACTAAAACGATTCTTTTAAAAATTGTTATCCACACTATTATTTGCATTATTAATAAAGTTTTTAAAATTTTGAATAAACCATTATTGGACATGAAAATGCTTAATAGTCTAGCTTTTTATTGAAAAACATAGAAACATAATTCAAAAGCATTAAATCAAAGCACTTAATAAGTTTTGAAAATACGTACAGAAATTTAATTTTTTTTTCATATTTATATAGTGTATGCTTGAGCATCATTTTTAACTTAAATTAAAAATTTCAAATCATTTCGTTCGAATCTTTCACATATTCTGCAGAGTAAAAACATTATTGCAGTTTAACTTTGGAAATCTATTTAAAATACGCATATGAGGGGATAAAAAAACCAATATCAAAATTTAATATTACAGTTTCTTAAAGTAAACAAAAAGCGAGAGGAGAGAGAGAGAGAGAGAGAGAGAGAGAGAGAGAGAGAGAGAGAGACCAACGAAATGTTATGAAATATTCAACAAAACTTTTCATATATGCTTCTATTTTGTTGTTTTAATCAATTTTAATTAAAACATCTATTTTCAGCGTCAGGTAATGACTTGTCGGCTACGAATACTATTGATTAATTACTAAAATTAAATGAATTTTTCTGGTAAAATGAAAACATTTTTCTAGTAAAAAACGATAAATTATAAGTCACCCAAAAATATCTTTCTGTGAATCGAAAATATTATAGAATAAATATATCAAACATGTTAGCGATATTTATCTGGTATTCGTGTGCCGTATATATACACACACAGTGTTTGTAAACGATGTCAAATGGAAAGTTTGCACAGCGAGAGACACAGAAAAATAAATAATGAATAAGAAAGAATGGAAGATAGGATTACAAATGAGGTTATATAACCTGACATGCACTGCCATATATATTTTAAATTGAACCCAAACACATCGTATGTGTGCGTTGTGTCAAATCGAGTCATCGTTTTGAGCGCAACGCACAACAAATCGCATTCTCGGGTCGTTTTACATTTTTGACTATGTATGATATATTTCGCCGCTTCTGAATCGCAATGAGCTATTTTTTCTATCTGTATATTTATTATTATTTTACTTCTGGTAAAGAGTGTTGCGAGAGATACTGAATAAACTGATTTATGCCATTCTCTCGCTATCTCTCTCTCTCTGCCTCTCTCTCACACAATGCTATAGTAAAGTGTGATTTTCTCTTTTCTTGCTCAAGAAATTATTAGAGCAGAGAAAGTGAAATCTAAAAGTTTAATTTAAGGGCCAAAAAAGATATGTAGTACAAGACGAATAACTTGTAAGCGAACAAAATTTTTTTATTCTATTCGTTTAGAACTCGTTACTTAAAGAGTTTTTTAAAGTTAAATCGAGACAAAACTCTATTAGCATTCGTTTTAAGTTATGTATAGATATCTAATATTATACGACGTTCTTCAGCGCGGGTTTGCCTTCTATTGCGAGTCATTTATTATTTTTGCTTCAATTACTCGCGTTTAATATCAAAGGCGAAAAAAGTAATACGTATGAATCAGTGATCAAAACCATTAATGTATAAAAACTGCGCACATTCACTCTTCGAACAAAAATTCGATGCATTTATTTCTTAGACAAATATCACATGGAAAAAATAATTAATTGAAAAAATTCACTGTCTGTGCTATTATTGAATTACAGGAAACGCGCACTGAATATCGATTCACTGCGACAACGATCCATACAATACGAATGTGTGCGGTAAAGTAACGACGATTAAAATACGCGTTATTTTAAATTAGTTTACATTTCATTGTAATACCGATCGGAAAAATTAAATCTTAGGTTAAACTATTACTTAGATTTACAATGACGATATGTTGAGATATGTTGTGCTCATGTGTGGTGAAATGTTTGCGGACATTTCGAATCCAAGAGCTTATGTTTGCCAAACTCGGAATGAGTTAGGAGTGAAATTAATGCCAGTAATTACCGAATGAATGATTGCTAAGAATATGTATGGAATCTTTAATTACAGTACTGATGCAAAACTATGTCATGCATTAAATGTTTTGGTAAATTAAAAAACTTTTCTAAAGTTTTACTGCACAAACTAATCGTTTAACTTGAAAACGCATATTACTTCTACATTGTTTAAACGATGTTTGTCTTTTTAAAATATCGTTTTACTTATTCTATTGTTAAAGGTGTGCACCTCTTCAGGTTGTGTTGCGCGTCATTCATATTGTTATTGACTGCGCGATTATACAAAACCGTTTGCTTTTTTCACAAATCGATACATTCGTGTTAGATTTATACTGAGCGAAAAGCGCAGGCTTTCCTTTTCTAAACTTTTGATTAGAATTTTTAGACACCGAAAAATAGTCTAAATAAATGGATTATAATTTTTGTTGGTTCGCGCGCACAGCTGTCGCATAAATAATTGCTGTCTGGCTAAACGTATTTTTCAAGCAACCAATGATTTGCCGGTCATTTCTTTAATAAGAGCTAAAGTAAGATATAATTATTTTAAGGATTAGCGCATACATTTGAAATATACTTTTTATTTTAATTTGTACGCATTCGAGATTAATTACTCGAATTGTTGACAGCCATAGTTTTATGTAAGTTAAAACAGATTCTATGAATAATCTTTCAATTTTATCGTATAAACATTAGATGTACTGTATATACGTTGGATGGATCTTGTATTTTAAAGTTCTAACCGATAATTTATAAAATCTCAAATATCATTTGATTAAATTTATTCGAAATGCTTTTATATTATGTTACATCGTATTAAAAATCGCAGCACACTATCAATTTTGTTGTAAAACGAGTTTAATAAATAAGAATAAATTTTTGCATAAATATTTAAATTTAAAACTTTTTTCAAAGATTTACAATGTTTTTTTTAAATTTGGTTTATATTTTTATTTGCTCTTAAATTTCTATGCATAATTAAATAACTTTTATAAAATTAAATATTATTCACTAATTATAATAAAAGCATAATTAAAAATTTGCATAGAAATTTAATTAAATTTTTTATTTTGTTTTTTGAGTCAAAATGTAGTTTATTCAGTAAATAATTAATTAGCTTTTCCTTTCCCAACAAACATTTGTACGAATTTCTAACTTCTATACAATTTCTCATCTTTTACTGATAAGTCTCTAGAAAAGCATTATATCATTATATAGCTTACGGTCTATTATTATTATATGAAATATTATAAACATAATCTACATGTAAAATAGAGCCTCCATTACCCAAAATTTCCTCTCGTGTTTAATTAATATTTAAACTCACAGAATCATTTCGAAACATTGTTATACAAACAGTTTTAAATAAGTGTCAGTAACATGTTATACCGTATTATTTTAATTGTTTATTCTTATCTATTTGTAAGTCACATATAATAAGTAACAGTAAATTTGCAGTGAATGCTAAAAATTAAAGGCAAGCGAAGGAAATTGTATTTAAACATTTCACTAATTCTCTCTCTCTCTCTCTCTCTCTCTCTCTCTCTCTCTCTCTCTCTCTCTCTCTCTCTCTCTCCTCTCGTCAGCAAATACAGCTAAAATAGCGGAATGAATTTATTCATATATTTTTTTATTATATGATAATAAATTGTTTAAAGTAAAAGATCGATTACCATAACGTTTCACTGTTTAGCTTTTAGTGACTATCGTTATGTATTGTTATGAAACTCTGAAAACGGCAACAATTCTTTTGCTCTACAGTATCATCAATATTTCACGCATCCATACGCTTTAACTGTGCGTTACGAACGAATTTTGGTTTCGTGAACAGCCAACGAAACACAGTGTTTCCTTTTTATATTTAATTAATGTGCAACAAAACATTTTTTTACATAATATTTTGGCTAAAAAATAACAAAAACTTTTGGAATAGTATCATGAATAATGTATTAATCGGAAAATATATCGTCGAATAATTTTTCATGCGATAATTTTCACGGAAAACTGCGCAAAATTTCCTAAAATATATATGTCTTAAATAATTTAATTATTTGTATTATTTTTTCATTAATTTTGGTTTTCACTCATAGTTTTCCATCATTTATTCCTCTATATATAATATTGAGCATCAAAAATCAATTACAATAGGCTAAGCGAAAAAAAATCGCGAGATTCGACTGTAATATTTTATGCCGAGAATTTTTCGTATCAACAGAAAGAGAGAGATAGAAAAAACTGAAATTTTTACTCTCTTAAGGAATTTTTCAATTGCAAATATTTTTTGCGCAAAATAAAGAGTGTAGTCTAAAAGAGCAAAAGCGATGAAAAACTGTTGAAAGCGAGTGTTCTCTCTCTTTTCAAACAGATAAGTGTCTATAGATGGCGAACAGCTTTTTTGGTTTAACGCTGGGTTTTCAACTTCAATTCAACAGATTCTTTTAAATAATATTCTTTTTGACTGCTAAGAACTGAATTTATGTTTCAAAATGATATGCTGCGTATCAAAGCGAAACTCTTTGTATTCGTGTGTTCGCCGTATGTTAAAAGCGATGAATGCAGAGAGAAAAGTAATTTATTAGTATTCGCTGTTTATTTTACTTCTACAGAAATTTTTTGCTTTTTTAATAAATGCGTTTCAATAAACACATACACCAAACACGGCATAACTCATCGACAAAATTCTTGACGAAATTAATTTTTCAAATGCTACCATACATTTATGTTAGGCTTTTCATCGCTCGTGTGTGTGTATTGGGAAAAAAATGTAATTTTAGAAACAGAGTGTGTAGTAGATTATCGCAGTAAACCATACAGACAGCGAAAGATATATATCGCACACGAATATCTTTCATCGCACTTCACTTATAATTTTCGCTCTCACTCTCTAGAAAGAACACACATCTTTCTTCTCAACACAAAAATCATGTCAATGGATAAAAAAATTGGTCTTTGATTTGTGCAGTAAAAAAGGGAGAGAAAATGAGAGAAAAAGTTTTTTCTTATTTTTTTTCAATCTCTGCGACTGACATACACTGCACTCTAATTTTGTCTTTCATCTTATGTTTTGCTTTACTTTTAACGTCAAAAAACGCAGTGAATTTTGTTGATACCAAACAAACGGCATTAATGATCAAATAAGAGGCATTTATTGCCATCAATTTTTTCTTTACTTTTTTTTGATGTGGTATTTTGTCGTTTTTGGTCATTCTATTTGGTTAAAACGTTGTTATTATTATACAAAGAGAGCACTGACTGTGGGTATGTGTGCAGTATGTGTATGTGTGTGTACATCATAAAAATAGAAAACGAAGAATAATTGCTTTTTGGGGGAACAGAAAAATCTTTAATTTAGTTTCCTTACATACAGTATAGATAGAAAATTCTTTTCTCAGTTAACATAAAAGTTTAAGCGTTTTGAGTTTAAGTTAGATTTCACTTGTATTATCAAAAGCGAAACAGGAGAGTAGTGTGTGTGTAATATTAGCCCATTATTTATAAAAAATGATTTATAACGAAAAACGGAGGCACAGAGAAATTCTTTTAAACTGAAACAAATGATATTCACTATAATAATAAGTTAAAGTAACAGAAAATTTATAGGTTTTATTGTCAGCAGCAAAGAAACTATATAAAAATAATGATGAAAAAAATAATAAAAAATTTTTTCTTGAAAGCAGCAAATATAACGCATTCCGGCATTCGGTTGTGTGCGATGTAAAATGATTATTAACACTCGTATGCGCTGAAGAAGAATTGTGTGCCACAAAAAAGTGTATCTGATTCTTAAAGCTATAAATAATATGTTATACAGATATAAAACTATAAAGCTATGCAATGACTTGTATAATGGCTTCGATAACTGGGAAGAACAAACTGTATGATTACTTTTTTCGCTTCAGATTTTCAGCGTAAAAGGGATAGCAAAGAATTTTGTCAAATCACATATTTTTCAAGACTACGATTATTATTATTGCTGTGCAAAAAAATTAATAATAAAAATAATGCGAATTACTTGTATGGTTCGAAAAATTTTACGGATATTCGAGATATATTGAAGTTTTATTTCTTTCTAATAAATTTGTTTTCAAGTTTTTGAAAAAAGTTAATCCTTTTTGTTTTTAATTTTAATAAAAAAATACAAAATTAATAGAAATTATCTTTAATTTTGATGTATTGCCCACATCTTAATAATTCTTTAAAATCCATGGTTCCATTAGATGGTCATATATGACTATACATTCGAATTAAGGGCAGATGAAGACACTTGAATAGATGATAATTTCACCGCAATTTAGATGTTTGGATAATTGTGACGCCATTTGATACCAGTTTCGGATCACTCACTGCCACTAATTCGTCGTTGATTGAGATTGAATGAGCTCTTCTTTATTGACCGCAAATAACAAAAAATCAAATGATTACTGTTTATAAGTGAAAGAGTAATGACTTCTACTGTATATTATTGGGGAAACGTTTGTGTGGCTTTGCATTAACATTATTATACTTGTAGTCAGGGTGTCCCAGAGGGGGCTGTCTGGGTAGGGTATACACCCCCCCATGAAAATCGGAAAAGTTGGACACCCCCCTCTAAAATTTTGAAAATTCAAGGACGAAAAAAATTGAAAATTTTGAAAAGTTTTTTCACTAAGTGAAAAAATTGTCAATCAAATCCGATGAGTTTTTGTGACACCTCAAAATTTTGACCAAAATTTAAAAAAATTATCGTTTAAATTCGTTGTGATTTTCGAGGGGGCGTGGTTTAGGCTTTTATCAGGAAAAAATTTTGAAAAAATTTTTGAAAAAAAATTTTGGTCCGACGACCAAAATATTGTCCACTAAATCCGGTGAGTTTTAAACCCCCCCTTGAATTTTGAAAAAAGTCGAAATGAGACCCCCTCCAGACCATCAGGCCGTGGGACACCCTGCTTGTAGTACCAGATCGTACTATAATTGTTACGTAACGCGGGATTAAATCGAATCGTTTTATTTTTAAAAATTGTTCGGTTATTTCACCTTTTATTTGAAAATTTAATAAAAGATCCAAACATGGCATTGATTGATAGATTTGTAGGATTTTAACCTCCAATAAAAATAATAAAAACTGAAAATTAATTAACAGAAATTTCAATTTCAATAAGTGCTCCATTATTCAGTGGTTAATTGTATTATACTGTAACGCACAAAACTAAGTAGCTTTGCATTCACATAACATAAAACGGAAATAAATGTTGAACTAAAAGATAAAAAAAAGTTATGATTGCGACGCTTAATCAATATTCTGGTGATGTGCCGGCGATTGACCACCAAATTGATTAACCAATCGGTGATTTGTTGCAGACTGTGTGCAAATTAAACTCGCAGTGAATGTGTCTCGCGTTCAATTCAATACCACATATTGAGCTCAATTTAATTTCCATTATTAGCGCACAGAGAACGAGAAACGTTTGTATGTTTTTGACGCGTCTCCGCTATTTTCCAATCATACGTGACTTGAACTATAAAAATCAGATAAACTCTATCCTGTGATCGCGAACAGTGGAGTTTTCGTTCTCAGCAAAAATGAAAATCAAAAAATAAATAAATAAATATCGCGCAATCACCGATGAAATTCAATTACATTTTAAAAATATTTATCGTCGTTTCGTTAGTTACAGTATTTCCTCAATACTTCTTTTAGTCAAACATTTTTTTTGTTTTTTGTTCTGTTGTGTGTGCGTGTGTGTGACAAATATTTACTCGTAGTTCCAGTATAAAAGTTTTATTCTGCGATAAAAACGCATTTCTTTCACTATTTGATGCCCGCGTATAAACATTGAATGTTTGTGACGATTGTCTGCTGTGCTGTCGATGTTTGCCGATAGTGATCGCAGACTGGATTCACAGTCACAGAGAAAGAGCGGAGAAAAGTTAATGTAATCGTATTATTGGAGTTTGACCTTTATTTTCGATTAGCGGGTAATTTTCTTTTTAATGGTATTATTATTTAATATTGATTTAATATCGTACGATAATAAAAGATTTTTTGTGCGTATGTGTTCATAAATACACGCAATACATTCTACGAAAATTGTTTTTCATTGAATAGCAGGTATAAATGTTAAGCTGTTTGTGCTCAAGCTTTTGGGAAATGATTTTCTTTTATTTAACTATATTTGTTTTACTAAATTGTTATTTAAATTTTTTTTGCTATTTTTCCGTTTGTTTGCTTATAAAATAAAAAAATCTTTGAAAACAATAGGTAAGAAAATCCCAGTCTTAAGATCTTTTAAACTATCATTTATCAAATAAAAAACCGATTCAATAAAATAAATAGAAATACTCAAAGGTATAGTCTATAACATGCAAATACTATATATATTCAAATTCAAATAGATTTTGGATTTATTGATAAAATATGCGTTTATTTTCGAGAATAAAACTATTATAATACATTTAGCGAAAGCGGAAAAAAACTTCCAAAAAAGAAAGGATTTTTGTTGCACTGAAAAAATCCAATATATTAGGTTTGGTCTGTTTAACACATATATATGGCCTCAAGTTGTCTGTCACCTGTTTTTGAAACACAGCTCATTTTTAACAACGCGTGTCATTTACTTGTCATTTCACTCTTCACTCTTTCGCTGATACGCTGTACGCACTGAGTGCTTAACAATTTAACTCGAAAACACCACCACTATTGCGAAAATTGACTGTTTAAGTATAATAGAGATATGTTGTAAGCACTAAGTTCTTTAAGACAATATTAGATATATTGTAAGGAAAGGTGCAATGTTTTTATGTATTTTTATTTTGCTTTGGGCGGTAAATGACATTTTTTGTGTGTGAGTGTTGTGTTTGCTTTAGTAGTGAATATTAGTTTCTTTTCTTCTTTTGCTCCAAACATATTTTTATTTGCTTAAAGAGATGTTCATGAACTCTAATTTTTTATTGTCTCCCCGTTTTGTAAGAAATAATAGTTTTTGTTTTTTGGTGCGCGTGAATAATTTTACATTTTTACGGGATATTAATGTTTAGAAGTGTCAAATTTATGACTCCGAACAAAAACAATAAAAAATGCGCTTAAATTTTTTTTGTAGGTTCAAACCCTTACCATCATCTTTACAGTGAAATGTTTGAGCACTTCTTACGTGTACATAATTCTGAATACGATAGCATAGAACTCCTAAATCCCTTTTTTACTGTTGTTGGCTTAAGGCTGAAATATTTCGATTTATTATACATGACGAGATAAATCAGATTTTCGATTGAGGATAATGTTATATATCAAAAACCATATGCAAGTATATATGTATACTTATGACACATTACGAATACAAATCTATGAGCTTTACTCTCGCTCTGCGCACGGAATATATGGCTCGCGAAACCAATTCTTATTTAAATGTCAATAAAACTCTAATAGAATAGTTCTCTTCTATGAAAGTTTAATGTATAACTTTTTTTCTTCTTCTCGAGTTTTTTTCGTTGGTTGATATGGTTTATCATATCGTTTGATGACTTGGAAACATAATACTATTTTTCCAAATAGCAAATGAATTACTTTTTTACTTCTACTTATTTTACGGCTAACTTTTCTCTCTTTCTCTTTTCGCCCCCGGAATGAGATAACATTGCAAATCGATATCTCAGTGACATAACACCACACAACGGCACTGTATATGTATAGCCGTTGTTGCGTTCGGTGTACTGTCAGAGAATAACAGATATATATCTGCGAAAATCCTAGTCATGTAAGTTAAGGATTTATATAAGTTATATGTATTTCCAAATGGATTCTCATTCCAAAATAACATTGTTTTTCTTTTTTTCTTTTTCTCTATCACTTCGATGACATGAGATGAGATGAGATAAATGTTAAGGTATATCTTGACTTACGTATAAGTCATATACACTCAGATATTACAGAACGTATACGTTCTGCAGAGCAGATGCGCTTCTACTCTATTCGTTTATATTATGTATTGCTTTTCACTATCTCTTACTTGCAGACAGTAAACTAAGTGTTATTTCTAGCCATAAACCGTATAAATTTGTTGTACAAAAGAATTTAATTCACTAAATATTTGGTTTATTATATTATATATATAGTTATATATAACTATTGGTTTATTTAATTATGAGTGTTTGGCATTTGGAAAGATATTCTGACACTTACTGTAATGTAAATCAAAATATGAAATGAAATGATAAGTGAAAGATAGTGAAACAAAAAAAATCGTTTTCATTTACATATATAACAAATTTTTTGACTTCAGTTTGACTTTTAATTAAAAAATGTCAGTAAATGTAAACAACTAATTTCTTTTTGATTCCCAGTGAAATGAAGACGTTTTTCTCTCATATTTCGTCGATTACTTTATTTTCATATATTTATATACATCTCTTTCTATAGGATATCTTATTCTTGTTTGCAGTGATCGATCGCTGGGAAACGCGAGCGAAAATAAAAAAGAAAATCTTTAAGAAATATATACGTTAAGAGTGAGAAAGAGAATGAGATGTGTAAAGAGTAAGTTTATATTTACTCGATATATTCACATATTGAATGAAAATGTGAGAATATTTACGTCTGCTTAGCATCTGAATTGGCATATCTTTTCTTTTTTCTGTTCAACCATTGTTTGCCCGAATTTCCGTCTTATAGCCCAATCGAAGCGCTTCTCTTATTTCTTTCCTGTATCCATCATCTCCATCGTCATCGGCTCACAAGTGGAAACGCATTTATCAGTCAATTCTTTGAAAGTTCGCTCTTTTTCTGCTTCGAACATACACTTATTTATAGCTGCAACAGATCGCCCAAAAAAGGGTAACAATAGTGGTATACAGTTAGGAAAAGAAAACCAGTTAAGCTAAATAACCTGATGGCTTGTGTCGCATATTTTTATGCCTCATCACCAGCTTATCTATTTTCTTATGTGCCGCAAGAGGTTTTAGGTTAGTAAAGATACTCTTCGCGTTTTTTGGAGCTCTTATATTGCATATATAGGTTTAAGTAGTCGATAATAGTTATTTTTGCCGTTGTATTGCTTTTGTTGTTTTGTATGTGATGTTTTTACTTTGGTTATCGTAAACTGTTCGCTCGTTTTTCTGTTATCAGCGTTGTCTTATGAGACACATTGTACATAAATACTTACAACTAATTTAATGAAGATAAACCTCACCCAAAACAAAAAAGATGTATTAGACTGTATTAGTCTATTGATGGCACATTAATTTTTAAGACAAAGTAAATCTGCGATAAGTTACGAGAGAGAATGAATTTAATGCGGAAAACGCTGTGTACTACACATTAAAAACACATTAATCACAGAGCAGTTTTTTTATCTATCCATTTAAAAAATATATTTTACACAATGTTTGCTTGTGTTAAATGCGAGCCTAAATCTTTTGATTTTTTGTTCAAGATATCGCTGAAAAGGTTTCGATTTTATCATTATCATCCAATGGAACTCTTAAAATATTGAATTTTTGATTTTCTCTAGTGGTTCAAACACGCTCCCAATGGGAGTGAGATAAAAATTAAGGAATTGAGTAGAAAATAATGATCACAGATTTTTTACGATCAGTTAGATTCCTGTAAGAATCCTGCTTACATAAAATTTTAAGAAAAATTCAATCTTATAATTTATTATTAAGTATGCTTCTATTCAGCTAAATTGAATTTATTAATATACTAACTATCATTTCTGGTTTTTGTCAATTATTTTAATTGAAAATTTAGACCATAGCCGTCTGACATATAGCAAAGTTTCAAAAAGAAAAGTTTATTTAATATCTGTCAAACTTTTCCTGTTGTTTTTATCTCTAGCATAGAGTGCATCCCTTCCCTTCTCTTTGTTTGGTTAGTGGACGCTAACAGTAGTTATGACTCGCGGATGACATATTTCAAAGTTTTATCCGATTTTTTTCTTTTGATTTAAACCCCTTTGGGAGCTTTAGGGGCAAAAAAATCACTTTCATTTCTATATGGCATACTAGCATACATGTAATGCTATTTTTCGGATCACTTTATATGATATATAACATTTACGATTCAATGATGTTCGTGTTTTATCATGCAATTGTAATTTCAGTTTGTTATAATAAATCAAACTAATTCTGTGCCCTATTATTATCCGTTAGAATTTTTTTTCGATTTTAAGTTTAGTGCTTACGAAGAAAAGCGTAAAACTGTTGATGACTGATGAGCCAATTCATCACTGCTTTGGCATTGTTTGCTCGTGTTATGCCATCGATAGCTTGTTTATTAACAAGGGATATGTCCAGCTTCTCCCCAAATACTGTGACCCAACGATGATATGGGAACATCACTTAGTTTCATGGTCAACATCTTATATTTGTGAGCAGTCGATAATGTTTAATATTCTATGAAATAGTTTTTTTTAAACATCTGAAGAATTTTTCTAAAATTGTGAATGATTTTAATTTTACTTAATTTTGTTGATTTGTCAGGTTTATAACCATTTTAATTTTAACTGTTAAAATTATTTATAAAGAAAATGAAACTGAACAACAACTTGATAAGAAATTTTTGAAATATCTTTCGTGTATTTATTTGCATTACATTAAAATAATTTGTTTATTATAAAATTATCTAATTTTGAGTAAACCATCGCTGCTCCCAATAATTATACGAAGATTTAGATATAGAATATCTGTCAAATTTCCGGATGTTTTTATCTCTAGATAATGTAAATAAAATAAGTATCGCTTACACAGAAACCTTAATATACGATGAACTTATTTTTGAATACTGAAATGCAAATATTTTGCCACAATTTATATCCAAAAATGTTCGACATTTATATCACAATTTATATAACCCAGTTTTTTACCGCAGATTTTCTCTCACAGCCTCTCGAAAATCATGAATAAAGATTTTCTCTGTTCACTAAACCAGAGCACTTAAGTATTTGTCAAGAAGTGCTTAATGTAAATATGTTGATATATAATCAATAATATTCTAAAGCCGACCACAAAACACTGTCGCACTGAATAGCGTTTACGCTGCACTTTTTATGGCGAAAAAAAATTTCTTATTGTATTTTTTTGCGCATTTGAACAAATAACATAAAATAGAGCAAACTTTTCTCACTCTCTATGAGTCGAAATGGCATCAATAATAAAAAATAGTTGAGGAAAAAGAATTTAGTATTCAATTTGATATTTTCATTCATTCCACTCTTAACAATAGAAAGAGTTATTTTCTTAGGGATTTAAAAGCAAATAGACTCGTGAATTAAAGTGAATCACTAGCGGTTTACCGCTAGAATGTAAATTTTCGCTTATCGCACACTCTTTTCTTCTGGTTTAGCATATTTTCTCTTTTTCACTGTTCGTTTTTTATTTCTTCCTCTTTTTTGCTTTTCCACTAAACTTAGCGAATGATTGTGTGGTAATACGAAAATATAAGGTTAACTATATTTCACACATACAACGCTAAACATCGCACGTTCTCTCGGGCTGTATTCAAACATATGTTTAAAATATAGCATCTCTTGCTTTTTATGTTTTATGGCGAAATTATTTGTGTATATATATGTGTGTCTAATATTATTGCAACTTAGAGATGATATTATACAGTGTTTATACGATAATATATTGTATATAAGTGTAGTTTTTTAGTTGCTTCGAGAAATGTTTTTTCCTCGCTCTTTCATAATGTTTAACAGAGATAAACAAACGCGAAAAAATGATTTATTACCTTTAATATAGCGAGAGTCGAGGTTTTCTTTAGCGAGTTTTTTTAGCTTTTTATGTATTTTTTGATTGATTCTCATCAACGCTTTATTTTTGGCGGCTTTTTTATCATGAGATGAAAAAAGAGTTTTGTTAGTGTTTTTGGTGTGCTTTTTCGCAAAAAAATGAATTCTGCAACTTATACCCTCAAATGGTATAAAACAGTGTATTTTATTACGCTATGATTTTCGAATTTTATTGAGTTTTGCGATGTTTTATCTCATTACTTTTTTTGTTGAAAGTTTCTGATTTTGAAATTTTGAAATGTTTTTTCTTAAATTTATCGCTTTATTTATTGATAAAATAGAAAATAATGTCTGCTAATGTGAGGTTTCTTTTAACTACATTTTAAAGTATATCACACATGTGGTCAAAGTTTGTTTGATTACATCGGTTTTTGAGCTAAATTTCTAAATTAATATGTTCCCAAACAAATTTAACTAGAATTTATTATAACCGAGCTCTAGGATAGGAACATAAAAAAAGTTTTCTTATTTTGGACTATTTTGAATAATTTGTTTAAAGAATACGGAAGAGTACTTTTTTTGCTGCGCATTCTAAAAAGAGGATGTGAGATATAAAATAAATAAATAAGTAGCAATAAAAAACGAAACAAATTCGATATGAGCTTAGCTGTTCGTTCGCTCTTGTTTATTCTGGAATAACAGTTAAAATAAAAAGTTTACTTTATAGAGGATGACTTATCATTAGCTTTGACGGCATATCTTTGATTTTTTTTGCAAACTTTGCTACGAATTAAACTTTGAACACTTTCGATAGAATAAAGCAATCATACATTTTTTTTTGTTGTACTCAAGTTAAAGGAATAATTCAGTAAATAAAAATTTATTGCCAAAATATCTAATCATTGTATATGGTTTTAAAGAGTTTTATCTCACAGACAAATAAATGTTTTTTTTAGGAAAATCAATTTATGAACAGAAAAAAGCAATAAAGAAATACTAATTTAAATTAATGATATCCATCTTTGTGACAGAACATCAAAGCATATACGGCTTTACCAAAAAAAAGAAGATGGGAACGAGTTTTTAACATAATCCAATCGTTGAGTTGATTTATTTATATATATTGGTAAAACAAATTTAGTGTAATTCATTTTTCTCATGGTTCACATGTCAAGTAAGTTTCCAATACTTCTAACTCTGAAGTGGCCCTCAGTTATGAAAGGTCTTAAAAGACTTATTTTTGTGCTGCTCTTTCGCCCGCATCTCTCTCTCTCTCTCTCTCTCTCTCTCTCTCTCTCTCTCTCTCTCTCTCCTCATTCTCTCTTCTTGTCTCGTCTATAACTTATAGATAAAAAGTTAAGAGTTTTTCTTTATTGGCACAGAAAGGGGACATTTTTTGTTGTGAAGACACTTTGCTTACAGCACAACACAACACAACACAACGGGTCTCTATAGTTACCAATAAATTTAATATAAGGAATTCCATCGTTGGTAAAGATGTCACTATTTGGTGTTGCGTTCGGCAAAGGAATGTGAAATAAAGAAGAATTGCGCTCAGTTTTCACTAGATTTGACCTGATTTTTGTGTTTGCCGTTTCGTTTATAACTATTGCTGGTAAATGTTAACTCAAGGATGACTCCTTTTTTGCTCTGCGAAGACCCAAAATAAGTTAGTTTTGCTGCTTCTAAAAGATTGATTACCTATTCCTTCAGTTGTCTACTCTGATTATGAACGGAACTGCGAGAAATGAGTAGACATTACCTAATCACAGAATCTAATGTTTTTACCAGTGGCTTAGACTGTATCAGACGTCATACACGAGCATCACAACCGAAATCGCATACTAAAAATAACTTTTCGGCGGTTTGTGTTATCACGTGAGAGAATCTAAATTCATTAAAATTACATGATTACAAAGAAGGTGCGAAAGTATGTGAGTTTTTTTATTATGAGTGTTTTAAAAACAATTTTTTTTATATATTTTTGTTTTAATTACATGCGTATTTATATTTTCTAAGTGTAGAACTTTCTTAGAAAAATCGTAATATGGCTGCAATTAATCCCAATAATATTTAATCTTAATGTCTGGTACGGCTACGCCTCTCATTGAGTTACTGTATATCCAAGCAATATATTTATATATATAGGGAGAGATGTATTAGTAATCAGAATGAGCTCAACTCAACACAATACTGCTTTTGAACGGAGATGATCACAGAAACTAAAACTTAAGACTAATCATTAATCTTTGGTCTTAAGACTAAACAACATTTTAGCGTCAACAGTCCAATATACTCGTATTTTGCGTTAATCAATGTTAAAATTATCGATAGAAGTATTGAATTTTCCATTTCTTAACAAAAATTGTTCGTAAAAATTTTCAAAAATTCATATAAAGGATTATAATTAAGGAATTCGATAAACTACAGTATAACTTACTAGAAAAGAAATAATAAAAGATTTAATGTTCGCCTATTTTACTATTTGTGGTGTATATTAGTGATGAAACTCAGCTCAAAAACCCGAGTTTTAGCTGAGCTGAGCTAATCAAAAATTTTCAGAGCTGAGCTGAATTATTTCCAGCTCCAAATATTTTGAGCTGAACTTGATATTGTTGAAACTGAGTTGAGCTGATGAACATTTGTCTTTATAATTATATTTTTTATGAAAAATTGTATTATACTTAATAATACTACAATAATATTATAAAGACTCAATATTAAATGAATAATTTCATTATTCAATCTATTTTGAATTTTGAATCATATTTTATATGCATATTGCAACATGAATTGAAAAATACTTTAACCAAAATTCAAGTCAGCTCAAACAACTCGATAGACAGAGTTTGAGCTGAAAGCTGAGCTGAGCTTGAGCTGAACATATGTGAGCTGAGCTTATAGATGCAGCTCTTAAACTTTAAAAACACGAGCTTAATTTCAGCTCGAGCTTAAGCTAAGCTCAACTCCATCAGCTCCAGCTTTTATCACTAGTGCATATATACAGGGTTCACATACCCGACACTAACTTTTAATTCTGAATTTATTCAATTACTGTATTTATTCAGTACGAAGAATTTTATTTTGCTAAATAGTACGTTGCAAACCTAAGAGTAGAAGAATAAAAAGTCGAAAACTAGAATAAGTTATTAACTAATTGTTGTATTCTCAAACTTATACCCTCAAAATATCTAGAGCTGACACCATACCTCCCGGTTATAGTATTAAGCGGACACATCAGATAATTCATTCCATTTAAACTTTTAAATTTACTCTAATAATTGCAATTACATCGAAATGCGTATAAAATACAGCTTTACATTAATGTGGTAAATAGTGCTAATACCAAGATATTTAAAATATGATCAAATTAAGGTATTGTTTACAATAAGCATAATTATTATTTTATCATTGAAATACAGTGAAACCAGTGCTGTTGCCATAGCAATAGCAGCTTTGCTATCAACGGTGGCCGCTCTCAGGGTGTTCCATAGATGGTGGTCTGTCAATCACTTTGAAAATATGAAAATTTGATTGCCTCCACCAAAAATTTTGAGATTTTAAGGACAATTTTTTGGTTTTCGCGTTTATTTCAACTGAAGTGAAAAAAATTGTCCATCAAAACCGATGAGTTTTGTGAGCCCAACTAATTTTTGCCAGATTTTCAAAAAATTGTATTTTAAATCCGTTGTGTTTCAGTTTTATTAGTAAAACATTTTCGCAAAAAAATTGTTTGAAAAAGTTTTGGTCGTATGACTGAAAATTTGTCTTAAATACGGTGAGTTTGCACTCCCACTAGAATTTTAAAAAAGTCGAGAGGAGACCCCTTCCAGACCATCATACGGTGGGACACTCTGGCCTTACATACTACGATAACCCACAACGCGATAGTGAGTCATCGGTTGCTTTGAATAACAAAAGCACTGCATATGCCATTGAGTATGAGTTGTTTGTACGCAACGCCACTGCAATTTGTATTGCTTTTACTGAATACGCTACAAATTGTTGCTTTGCGCACAGTTTGCGCACAGATGCGTACACTATTGGGTTCATTGCTATCAACCACTTCTGCAGCAGCTCTAAGAATATCAGTAAGAGTTGTGTGATTCAATGTATAATACATTTCTCTGTTGAAGCCGTGCATAACAAACCGATATAGCATTAGTGCTGTCAATGGCGGTTGTGTTTGTTGTGTAGTGTGAGTGCACTAACGTTAACGTTAACGTGAATCTATGGTACAGTATGCGTGTGTTAAGTGTGTGATGCATTCTCTCATTGAGACTGTGACTGATTCATCTAAATATGCGATTAAAACCCAAATATAATCATGCTTTTAAATGATCGGAAACTATGCTACCAATACTTCAATACAGTATCGGCATTATGTTTGCGCAGTTTTCGTGTTGTATTGTAATTAAAAGTTTATAAAAGTAATAGTAAAACTTTTTGTCGACAAATACTTAATAAAGTGTGTGTAATAAAAAAAGTTTTATAATGATATGTTGGATAACTTCTAATGTATTATACTTGACATCCACTATTATTATTATTGTTTT
>JAQGAW010001464.1:0-19031 GCA_034698025.1 Phthiracarus crinitus
TTTTACTTAATTAATATTCAAAAACTTTTATTGTTTAACTAAAGTAACAGATATTAATCGATAAAAGAAACCTTAAACTTATAAATTATTAACGCATTAGTAACGTATGTTAACAACGTATTACAACTCTAACCGTAAAAAACATAATGTTTTCCAGATATAACTTCTTTCACAACGAGAGACGAATATGAATTGAGTTTGCGTTTCTGTCTCACTACATCCACGGATTGGCCATAAATGTATTACTCGAAGGCCAAGGGTGACAGTAACAAAAACTTGTGCCGTGCGGAGAACAAGATTGATCAAAATAACAGCTACACTGTTGCTGTACTTCTCTTTTACGAGAATAACATAATGGCTTGAGATGAGAGGCGTATGGGAAACACCAATTGAAGCGACCTATTGATGATAAGGCATACTTAATAAGTATTCTGCGCTGTTTAGCGTTAATTGTCAGTTTTGATTGAGACGCGAGTGGCAGAGAATTTCGATACTTTTTCTTTATAGTTGTTAAAGCTTTTATTTTTTCGTGTGTTGGTTAATATCGATTTTTTGCGTATTTGAAATAAGTTTGTTTTAGTCTAAAAGTATTCTTATTAACGAAATATTTAAGTGAGTTTTTCGTATCAAGAAAAATGGAAAGCATTGAGCATATTGGTATGAATTATTAAAATTGCGAAAATATTTAAAATATTCTAAGAAATATTCTAAAAAATCACTATTGAAAAACTGTAATTTTGTTTAGTGCGTGAAATTCATACACAAAACACGTCATACGGCGGATCACATTATGGTTCGTCTTATGGCACGGGATCGTCAAACGCATCGAATCGCCACGTCAAGTGGTCCGACGATAATTATGAATTAGAAGTCCCAGAACCAGATCCCGATCTCGATAAAGGTAATCGTTTTTTAATATTTTGATATATTCGTATAAATATATAATTAATGAACAGTTTAGACAGACGTATATATTTTAATTGATAACAGATATATTTTGTTTTATTTTAAACTTTATTCTTAAAGTATTGTGAAAGAAAATACGTTTACTAATAAATTGTTTAATTAAAGACGTTTATTGAGGCTGTTTTGCTTTATATGGAATGCTAGCGTTTTCTATAGTTAATCTCTTTTTCAATTAAGCTACAAAACACTACATTTAAATAGTCTCGCTTTATTCAGATATGATATGCCTATACTATTACTCGCCCTTAACCCGAAATATTTACTTGAAAAAAGCGCAGGCAAAAAAATTTACGCGTAATCATTGAGTAGGCATTGTGTTAATGTGGTTCAGTTAATGAAAAAAGCTGTAGTACTACTTTTTCGAAAGCTTACGAAACAAAATTATCAATGAAAAATTGTTTAACTTGAAAAACAGTATTACCGCATCTCTAAACAAAATGATAATTCGTTTTAATATCATAAATGGCTATAAGGCGTTGACCATAAAAGGCTCTATAATTATGTTTAGTGAATGGAAAGTGAAAACAAGATGCTGTCGTAATATCTATGTTTGATGTTAATTTTAGTTTGTTTTTAGTCTCACTCACTCACTCACTCACTTTCTTTATTTTGAAAATTTAATTCTTTATTATGAATAAGATTTATTTCAATTAAAAAGCTTACAAATCTTTTCAATTTTAAAAGTCTGCTCCAAAACTGAATTTTTCACATTTAATTCAAAAGTAATCGGAAATAGAAATGTTTACAAACTTTAGTAGACTGAATCTTTATTCAAAAATAGATAAGTAAGTTTACTGTATAAACCTTTTGTAACCTTTATGTGATTGTAAATTAAAAGCCAATCTTAATATCCATATATTTATATTTTAGAACATGAGGCCTATCTTATAATTTTGAAATTTTATACATTGTATAGTTTAAGATAAAGGTAAATTTACCCAACTTTATAATTAAACTATAATAAAAACTATAAAACAGGTTTACCTAATCGGCGACAACCTTAGTTTGTAAACAATATTTGGACACATGCATGAAATAATGTCATTTACCCGAAAAGTAATAATTAATTTGTTTGGTCAAATTTTGGAAAAAATATCAGGCAAATGACGCAATTGATGTTTCGCTAAATATAAGTTAGAGTATTTCAAAGCTTGATTCTAATTAACCTCGTTTTATCTCTTGTCAACTTATTTTAGTATATTTTTTGTTTATACTAATTTCTGCAAAAATATTAGAAATCCATTTATTTTATTGGACCCAATTTATACAGTCATATATTATCTTAGTTTACCGTCAATTTTATTTAGTTTTTCTTCACTCGTTCTCTCAGATCACTCGTTTCCCTTCTTTAAAATAATTTTAATATAAGTTTAGTTTTGCCAAAAAAGATGCATTTTGATCAAAAAACGGCATAAACCACTCAAATAATACTAATACAATGAATGATTAATCAAAGTGACAGAAATATATCGCACATGCATTTATAACAATATTGTTTTTATAAAAGCATTCATTAACGTCGACCTTGAAATAAGTTAATGCAGTGTAAGATTATTAATAGACCCATCTTTCGAAAGGGATGAACGAAGGGATGCTGGAGATGATGGAAGGAAGAAAATATTCTGTAGTTGTATGCGTGATCTCAATTTTATGCTAACATATGGAAAATTCTTTGCTCCTGTTTTCTGCAAAGTATCGCTTAAAGAGTGTGTCATTTAAATTAAACGCGAGAATATTTTTAGCTCGCCTTATATATACAGCCACCAAACACGTACCTCATCTAAAAACACAAATACATTAAAGCCGAGTGCAAAAGAACTGTTTAGGCATAGTTCCAATTAATGATGCAAATAAGTCTATGACGAACATAAAATCGACGAAAAACACGAGCGGAGGAATATTTACAAGTTTTATAAATTCTTCCCACACAGCAAAACAATAAACGATAGAACGGCAGGCGATTAAGCGTATTGCAGCGCTTAGGCTATGTGTTACTGTAATTCGATGTCGGATTGATGTTAACTCAAATATTATCTTCCCTGAGATATCAATGCGTTAAGTAACAAAAACAGGCTTTTTAGCGGAAGGCGTTTACGAAACTTTTTATCAAAAAAAAGTAAAAAAAACAATAATTCAATTTATTTTCTCTATAGAATCAGTTTTAAATAGATTGGTAGTTGCGTTATATAAAACCATAAATTAAATCTTAAAACAGTTAATGCATTATGTATGACAAGGTTAGAAATGAGTGTTTTAACGAGTGTTACAGTTTATTATGAGAGAAAAACGTTTTAGATCGTCACCCAAAAATGATCCAAAAAAATAGTTTACTTTTTGGCCAAAAAAATACACGGTATATGAACACATAGTGCAGAGGATTTTTGAGTACATTTACTCAGTTAACGTTTGGCAACCACTTTAACTGCATCTTTTAAAGTGTTTACTGATAGGGTTTGAATTTCGTATCAATTTCTTCAATTTGTTTTGTTACTTTAAATACAATATTTCGAAACATTAATTGAAAGTTTTGATGCTTTATTGAATTAGACGTGACTTTATATACGATGGATAAGGCGCACACGCGGTCATCGCGTCGCGTTAAAATAGATGATGAACCGTTTAGCTATAGTAAAATGGCAAGCATACCACCAACAGCCTCAAGATCTCCAATATTGTCAAAGAAAGCACATCGCGCGCCATCGCCGACAATTGATCCGCGATCGCCTTCGCCTGTTCATCAGTTAACATTACCTCCCAAAACAATGGAAGTGCGCACACCATCGCCTAAAGATAAGATAGAGGAAGAACACAATTGCAAGTATCACAGCCATCATTTAGATTACAAGTACACGCCACCACCTGTTAAAGGACCATGTGTTGCATGTGGACAGTATATCGTTGGATCAGTAAGTGATTTTACTATTAAATAAATATTATTGGTTATTACTAAACAATCGATAACTTAGAAAACATCATTATTTCACATTTTACATAAAACAAGTACATTAACCAAAAAATTCTTTGCATCACATAACGTGGTCACGAGAATTTTAGTAATTTTAATATTGCATAGACCTTTGAATGGATTATTAAATTAAGGGTAAATTTACATTAATTAGTTAGCTGTCTCATTTTTCTGTCATAAATGTTAAATATGATAATTTTTAATAGTCTAGACTATAGACTAGTATTGGAGACTAACATAATTCTATTTAAGTAATGTTTTGATTTTTTTAATAAAGTAATAATGAGTTAATTATAATATTTTTATTAAATAGAAATAATAAGTTTCCTGAAACTTAATAAATCATGACTAACGATGAATACTAAAGCATGTAAGTGTTCTTAAATACTAATTGCTAAAAATTCTTTACCCTTTAATCCATTTGTCAAAATCGTTCTCAAAATTAATGAACACATTCATTCATTAATAAACTTGGAACAGAAAAAGCATCGAATGTGCTAATTTTAATTTCAAGTTAAATCATTACAGTAAAAACTCTTACCCCAATTAATAATTACTCATACCCTATGAATTTTCTAATAAACCTTTGTTTCATAAAATTTAATAAAGGTTTTTGACACTAAAATATTTCCACTTAAATTAGGCCAAAAAATTGATTTATTATTAAATTTTAAATTAACAAACTTAACAAATATCTATAAAAAATGACTCAGTAAAATAATTACGATGGAAATTAATTTAAGATTATTTAAAGCTTTTTTCAGTTTAATTTGTAAGCATATTAAACCAAGTAATTAATTTAATATTTTTTAATGAGCTTAATTATCTAGATTTTTAAAATGTTGAGTGCAAACTCTTTGTCCGAATCTTTTATAAATTGTTTCAAAGTTTTCACCAATCAAAATCAATCATTAATACATATATCATAGTATGTTCTATGTTTTGTAATCAAGTAATTAACAAAAAAACTCTCACAATAGTTGGTGACAGCATTGGACGAGATGTGGCATCCGGAGTGTTTCACTTGCGTGAACTGCGATACAATTTTAAAGGCCTACAACTATGCTGTCGAGAACAATAAGCAATACTGCAAGCCTTGCCACGAAAAATTATTTGGGCCGCCGTGCTCTAAATGCCATAAACCAACCAGAGATGTGAGCAAATAAACCTTACAATTTACATTTAATTTTTGTTTAATTTGATTGTGTTTGACGTAATACAGAATCGATATTTTGTATTAAACCGATTATGGCATCCCGACTGCTTTACGTGCGTTGAATGCGGCAAAAAGTTGACTCCCGATAACTTTATCGAACGTCTAGGATCGCCTTACTGTAAAGACGACTATCATCGCTTATTTTCGCCAAAATGCTGCGCATGTGGTCTTCCCATTAAAGATGTATATCATACGAAAATTATGATAAATTATGAAAATGTTTTTAATTTTTTTTTGATTATCAATACTATAGAAAGCTATAAATGCATTGAACAAGATGTGGCACACACATTGTTTCAAATGCACCGCTTGTGGTATACCTCTTGAGGAGAGAAATTTCTACGAAAAGAATGGCAAACCTTACTGCGAAAATGATTACCGAAAATTATTTTGTCCGGACTGTACGGGTTGCCATCAACCCATTACTGAAGTACGTATTTAATGAAAAATTATTTTTAGTATTTTCTTAAGCTTCTCAATACAATTTTATATTAAAAAATGAAATTGTTTTTGAAGGGAAGACAAATTATGGCAATGGGTAAGCCATGGCATCCGGAATGCTTTACGTGCACAGTTTGCGTGAAGCCATTGACTCCCGAAACATTTAAAGAACATGACGGCAAACCTTATTGCGAATACGATTATCATAATTTATTTTCACCGAAATGTGCGGGTTGTAACACACCAATCACTGATGTAAAATATTTCATTTCTTATTTACTAATTTACCATTTTTATCGAGAAAAAACTTCATATAATTTATTTCAGAATAAAAAAGTGTCTGCAATGGGAAAGCAATGGCATCCACAGTGTTTTGTGTGCGCTCAGTGCGCCAAACAGTTAACACCGCCACACTTCCTCGAGAAGAACGGAAAGCCTTATTGCGAACATGATTATCATAAACTGTTTTCGCCGAAATGTGGTGGTTGTCACATGCCTATCACTGATGTAAGTATAAATTGATTTCTATCTTCTTTACTTCTCTGACAAACGTAATGGTGATGGAAAAATGGTATTTGGAGTGACGCTATAGATGGTAGACAATAGAAGAACTCGCTGTTATCTAGAAATTAGTTTTATTAATTATAATTTTAGATTTTAGACGTTTTCTTTTCAACTAACTTTACTTTTTCACGATTAACATTAAAATAAAAAGGATAACAAAGTAGTGGAAAAAGGTAGACCTTGGCATCCCCAATGTCTGGCAGCACTTAGACAGCCAGTCATTGAATCTAACCTGGAAAAAGCTGGTAGACCTCTGTTGGAAAGTGAGTTTCCAACTAAGAGGGTAGCGGTAGAGCCCATTTGCAACGGTTGCAAGACTCCAGTTAGTGAAGTAAGTTTTCGTGTGATTTCATTCAAATTAACAAAAATATCAGTTCATTCGCGTACTAATCCTTAAGTATCATCTCATTAAGCATTGATGTTAAATTCTTTAAGTTATAATTTTGTTATCGGTTTGTCAACAATATTGCTGTTCGTTCTGTCCTTTTCTGTTTATTTAATAAACTTTATTGCTAAAAGAAAAAAACTGTAATTATTAAAAAAAATAATATAATCTATGATTTCTTCGCGAAACTAATTTTCATTTTCACATAACCCGACAAATAACAGGGAAATCAAATAACAGCAATGGGCAAACCATGGCATCCGCAGTGCTTTACGTGCACACAATGCGCAATACCTCTCCAACCGAATGACTTTTACGAAAAGAATGGTAAACCTTACTGCGAAAACGATTATCACAAACTGTTTTCGCCGAAGTGTGCGGGATGTCACACACCAATCAAAGACGTAAGAGTCGTGTTTCCACCGTATCGTAACTCTAACACCAATTGTCACTTAATATCACTAACATATTGGTACGCTTTAATGCGTGTAAGTGTTTAACATTTTAACCACTGATTAACGCTTTTATATTTTTATTAATTTTATTTTTTACTTTTAAAATTCTTTAAACCTTTAAACCAGCATATACTGTATATGTTAAATTTAATGTATGTCTTATGGTATGTTTAACATTGGAATTACTATTTGACATCGTATTCTGATTCACTAAATTGTTAAAAAAACTATTAAAATTTTAAAATAAATCTAAATATAATGACATATATTAATTTATAATTTAACAAATGAATTGTATGAACCGATATGATTAGGGTAATTCAATACAAGCGATGGGAAAGACATGGCATCCACAATGTTTCTCATGTACCGAATGTGCGGTCCCATTGGGACCAAACAATTACTTTGAAAAGAATGGTAAACCATATTGTGAAAACGATTATCATAGATTATTTTCGCCCAAATGTCACGGCTGTAATCTCCCAGTTAAAGATGTAATTTTATTTTTTACTTTAAAAAAATTCATTTAAAACAGTATTTGTTCTCTATGTGTTATAAGGTATACCTTACGGTATATTTAACATCGTAATTAATTATTATTTGTTATCTAATTCTGTGATACTAACTTATTAAATAATTGTTATCAAATTTGTAAATATATATAAATAATGATATATTTTAATTAATAATTAACAAATGAATAATATGAACCGATATGATTAGGGTAATTCAATACCAGCGATGGGCAAGACATGGCATCCACAATGTTTCACATGTACCGAATGTGCGGTCCCATTGGGACCTAAGAATTACTTTGAAAAGAATGGTAAACCTTACTGCGAAAACGATTATCATAGACTATTTTCGCCCAAATGTCACGGCTGTAATCTCCCAATTAAAGATGTAATTTTGAATTATTATAAGTAGAGTGAAAAAGTATCTGAGAATTTTGTTGTTTTTAGAATAACTTTATCAACGCTATCGGCAAGAAATGGCATCCAGAATGCTTCAAATGCACGGAATGCGCTGTGAAGTTAGATCCGAATCACTTTTTCGAAAAACATGGCTTACCGTATTGCGAACGCGATTATCACAAAAAATTCTCTCCGAAATGCGCGGGTTGTGATCTGCCGATAACAGCTGTAAGAATTTGTTCCAAATAACACAAACTAATTAGTAAATACAGAATTAAACTGACGCATAACGCATCATCTGTTTTAGGAGCCAATAACACACGCAATGGGCAAGCAATGGCATCCCGCGTGCTTCAACTGTACCGAATGCCATAAGCCGCTCGGACCGCATAATTTTAAAGAAAAGAATGGACTTCCTTATTGTGAAGACGATTTTAATAGATTATTTAAGCCGAAATGTGCGGGTTGTGAGCAACCAATTCTGGTAAGTTTTAGTTGAATGAGAAAATGCATTTTTGCAATAAATTAATAAACACTATTAAATTAAATATAATAACGTAATGCGCAAATAAATTAAAGGGAAATAAAATCACTGCAATGGGCAAACCATGGCATCCTCAGTGTTTTAATTGCCATAAGTGTCATAAAAACCTGAGACCCGACAACTTCTTTGAAAAGGGTGGCAAACCGTATTGCGAAGACGACTTCCACAAACTATTCTCACAGAAGTGCTCCGCATGTAACGAACCCATTAAAGAAACGGTAAAATAATTATAAGAGATATTAGTTGAGTGCTTATTGTAATAAGATATTTATTAATAGCCAACTGAAGCAATGGGACGCGTATGGCATCCATATTGCTTCAAATGCTGTCAATGCGCAGTTAAATTGTCTCCAAACAACTTTATGGAAAAAGATGGAAAGCCTTACTGTCGTCAACATTATCAGGAACTATTTTTACCCAAGTGTTACGCTTGCAAAAGACCGATTGCCGATGTAATTAGTTATTATATATTAAGCATTATATTAATTTTCTATATAGCAATTAGTTGTCAAGTATTTAATTTTAAGTAATCTACATTTACTTGTTGTTACGAATAATCTAAAAATAAATTGCAGAAAGTTGTTAAAGCAATGGGCAAAACATGGCATCCCGAGTGCTTCGCTTGCGTCCAATGCCACAAACCTCTTCATTTGGATGGGTTCAGAGAAAAAGATGGTTTGCCATATTGTGACGCTGATTATCACGCCTTATTCTCTCCTAAATGTGCCGCATGTCACGCACCCATCAGAGATGTAAAATATTTCAGTTGTTTTCAATAGCTATTGAATTTTAAAATAAACCGCATTTTATAGAAATGTTTGACAGCAATGGGTAAGACATGGCATCCCGAACACTTCACTTGCCATCACTGCAATAAAGTAATGGGTGACGACCCGGAAGGATATCACGAACAGGACGGCAAAGCGTATTGTCGTCCATGTTATGTGGAATTGTTTGCTCCATATTGTCGTTCGTGCAACAAACCAATTGTTGACAAATTCTGCGTCACTGCTCTCGACGGCAAATGGCACGAAGACTGCTTCGTTTGTAGAGTACGTAATACTTGAGCGCATCAAACTTTTATCATTTAAGAGATTATTTTTGCTCAGTAATAATAATAATGACAATAATTTGTATCCAAATAACAGGACTGCAGTTGTCCACTGAAAACAGGAAATTACTTTGAATTTGAAGGCGAACCGTATTGCGAGGAACATTACAGATGCAAGATGTGTCCCGATTGTATCAAATTGAGAAGAGCTCAAAGCAAATACTTTGGACAACCGTCTAGTATGGGCAGTCGAACCAATTCTATGATCAAATTGGGCGCTTAATCGATATTTCAATTATTATTATTATTAATAATAATGCATACATTATTTTTAGTTAAAATTTAATCAATTTTATTTTTCTTTCTCCTTTTCTTTTTGTTAATTTTGTCCTTTAAAAAAATATTACAGTATACTACACTTCTTTACTAATGTTATACTCAATTTCGACATGATAGTAATGGTAAACAAATTTTTTGAATAATTTTTACTAATAGATAGATATACTCATTGAATTACATGACTACTAGATTATTAATTTGATTAACAAAGAAAAGTTTTAAAATTTTAAAAATCAATTTTCAAAGTTTACGATTTTTGGTGATTTAAATGTTTTGTTAAGCGTACGTTAATTTAGATTTTGAACGATTTTTAGAAAAAATTCTTATATATTTAATTTACTAATATATACAATACATGTATCATTTGATTTATTAATAAAATAAAAAAGTTATTTGGGAAATGCGTTTAAAGTTCATTCGTAATTTATAGTGTTTACGAGTTGATACTATTATACTGATAGTAGGGTTCCATCTGTGAACAATTAAATTTTTGAAAACTATGTAAAATTGAATCGCTTAAATAGCTGAACATAATTAATTGACAATGAAAAAGTACTTTAAAAAATAATTTTTTTAACTTTATTTAATTTTAATTGATTTGAATTTGAGATGACGTGTCTGAGTATGAAACTTACTGTTACTATATTTAAACAATCAAAATCAAAAAAACTGCAGTGCGTCTCACAGAAAACCTAACGAGTAAAGAGTAATAGTATAGTTTTAGAGTCTAAAACTTTTAGACTAAAAGCCGCTTAAAGGAAAAATTTAAAATAAAATTACTATTACTTTGTAAAACTTTTTTAATTAATTCGATATTTTTTTAAACATTTTGAAAAGTCTTATATATATATATTTTTTTTGAGTAATAAAATATATTAAAATATTAAGTAAATTACTAGTTTACTAATTTAATAGTTTACTAACAATATTTTGAATTATTTTAAATTGATATAATATCGTTATAAACCCATATCACATCTTTTCAGTGGTGTTTCGATTGTCTTGCAATTCTAACGGATCACCATTTATATTCGATTTATTAGTAGATTTTTTTCGGTTATATTTTGCTTTATAAACCACTTTAATAATATTAACATATGGCGCTTCAAACAAACAGAACAATAAATATGATAAAAGCAACGATTCAGCAAAATCTGCGATCGCCAGCAGAAACTGAAAAGTATTAAAAAAACATTTCTATTAGAATAGCCATAGCGGTTGATATAATCAATAATTACAATATTATGGTGGTTTATAACAATTGGGGAACGAATTGTTAAATTGTTAAACCATATCACTAATATATGTGTCAAATAAATGCAAAATGTTAATCGACTTAACGGTCGAAAAATATTCGCACACAATATTTTGCCAATAATGCCCGCGCTTTGAAATGCGCAGTTATAACTGATCCACCATACGATTATTACAGCTACTATTTGCCTCAATAAAAGAGTAATTATGGTTATAATTTCGTCAATCAGTTCGTGATTATTCGTGTCAATAGACTCAAATAGACGATCGTTTTGCATAACAAAGTAAGAATTAAATAGAAGTATAGTTAACAACGTTAATACTAAAATCCAAATCACGCAATTGACACACTATTAATTAAAAAATAAACTGTTATAAGGCGTAGAGAGTATACAAGAAATTAATTACAATTTACTTAACTCTTTTAATAATAAATTTTTTTCGTTCAACAATTATAAAACCAAGAATAACTCCACTAAAAAACGGGATAAAGCTGTAATGTGTAGCGAAATTAAAATATCGAGTGGATGTTTCGGAAATTCTACGATTTTATATTTGGCAAAATTAATGTTTTATTTAAACAACGCATATATTTCTTACGGACGCTTTGGATTAACAAAGTTGGAAATTGTGTCAATTGGTTGGACACGAGTGGCAACAATCAAAACTGGAACAATAATGTTGATCGATATCAACAAACCAATAATCAGTTTACTTATAATTTTTTTAACCGTATAAAAATAAATGACAATAAAAGCCAAAATATGAAGCTGGAAATCAACGCTCAGATACCATAAAAGATTATTGCACTGTTAATATAATTTTATTTTTATGAAATTTACTATAAAAACAATATATTGTAACTTTTATTAGTAAACTTTTATTTAATTCGTGATATTACCATAGTATGTCGAGGAAACCAATTAGAGATATATAAAACATTAGTCCACCAATAATGATAACATGGCTCTATTACTGGATTATATATATCTGCGTGAAAAATAGGTCCCGAACCCAAGAGTGGCCAAATTACAAACATGCATATCATTCCTATCAACGCAGGCGTAGTTCTGGATAATTTAAAATATGCTTATTTTTGTATATATTGAAAATATTTTAGAGGGTAATGCTTACCTCAACCAACGCAATAAACAAAATCCAATAAAACTTACAGATTTCGATTGAACTCGTGGTAAAACGGAAATCACACACAATACTCCGCTTCAAAAAAAAATATTTTACTGAAGATTTGTAAATCATAGGTACAAATAATATTATAAACTAATGAAAAATGTTTATTATAGTTTTGGAATTAAATTTAGGAAATTTATTAAACGTAAGAATAAAAATAGAAAAACCGATCGAACATTAATGATAAATAAAAACAGAGGCATACATACCCGCACAGAAAGAAAGTGAAAACAGCGATTTTTGCCTGCAATAATGGTTGAACTAATAATGTCTGCATTATTTGTTTTGTTCGAATTAAACCGAACAATGGTGACACTTCACCTTTGATCTCTTCCTCACGAAAAGGGTGTAAATAATATTTATGACCGATAACTATCGCGAATATCGATATTACTTTTAATCCATTTATAAAATCTAAATTAATATTATTTACTTCATTTTCGGTAATATTATTTGAAATAACAGAACCGTTTTCTTTTTTTACGATATTAAACAACATTTTCGTATTTTTAATGATAGAAAATTGTAATAATATTTGCGATATTAAAAAATCTTTATTTTGATCTTTATTTTTAGCTGAACTAAAGAACGCATCAGTTATTGAACCAAGAATTACTAATAAACCGTTCATAGAAATAATTATCCTATGAATAATCCAAAAAAACATTTTATTTTACATTTTTAAGTATACCATAAATTCAATTTATTTGTAGGGAAAAAATCAATGTAACTATGTTTACGAATCTTAAAATATTTGATGAAACTAATATAACTTACATCGCAATAATTTGTCCAAATCTAAGAGATCTGTTGCTTATATCCTCTTGAGTTGAACAAAATTTTACATCGATTTCAAAATTAGCGAATAAAGTAAAATCTACATTAAAACTTAGTTTATTAGATAACGCACAAAATTCGTCCGAACAAGATGTATATCAAATGAAAATAAACGAAAATATCATTAGTCTTACATTTGATTAAGAGTTGTTTAAGTTCGTTGGACTGGCAAACATTTGGCACACAAATAGCATTGGCCAGCGGAGCGAAGTGTTTAAAGCTTATCCAAAAATTAATAAACCTTTCGTAAACAAATTCCGTTTTAGTAAAATTTGTGTTATCCAACGTAATCTCCTTTTCTGCCATAATTTTTGATGGCATTATTGTTAGAAAACAATATTTTCCTGATATTGAAATATTTTGTTCGCTGTAAAACTTTGTTTTGATTTCTAAACATTGTTCATAATCTCCAAAATCCGTAAGTGAACCGCTAAGCAGTCCAGATTGTATGTGTCCGTTAGAATCCCACACTTATTAAACGATATTAAAATATTATATAATATATATCATTAGATAAGTTTTTATTAAATTCCTTTTGATAAGAGAGTATCAGAAATATCGGAAAGAAAATATTTTCAATGTTTAATTAAAGAGTAAATTAGATACCAATAAATGAAATATCACTATTATTATAAGTTATAACTTATAACTTACTTTTTGTAGCCCATTCTTCATTATTTATTTTATCTATCATTCGGTGTATACTTTTTTCGCATTTAGTGCTTAAATCTATTCCATCTTTAATTAAATTGAAATTTTGTAACAAATTATGTTTAAACAAATTTATATTTAAATCAAATTTGTCGATAAATTTAATCCACAAATTTTTCTGCTGCTCTAAAAAACTTTTATTAAATTGACTATAAGTGGAAGAATAATCAAACTGTAATAAACAGAAACAAAAGATTAAAGGAAAATAATCAAATTTAAAATTCATAGCTTTGTATTAATTTAATAGTTTTACTATAACTATACTGTTTAAGCTTATGCAGTATTAAATTTTAGCAGATTTAAAATAGAAAACGGTAAAAATTGAAAGATATTGTGCTTATCATATGTGGTGTACTTATAGACTTTTATCAGATTTTTCGGAATAGATTTTTTTATTTCAAACAAGAATTATGATATAAGTAATGATGAAACCTGGGATCCATAGACTCAGACTGGAGCCTTAACCCTTGCTCGAGCGTCTATTATAAGAACCTTTACCTTAAGCCTTAATTTAAAATTAGAGTCGGTCTATGAATCTCCGAGTTTCGAAAAAATATAAAATATTTTAAAGATGAAAAATATATTGTATATTATTAAATGACTAAATTGAACTTTTGAAAAGAACAATTCATGATTTTGAAATTTTTTAATTACAATACTTTTCATGCAAAAATTAAAATTGCATTAAATAAGTAAATCTGAATATATCTATATTTAATATAATAAAAATAATAATAAAGAAACTATAATAGCATTTTTAAAAGTTTTATTATTTTTGATACTGTCTGATAAATTATTTTGAATTTTAAGTAAATTTTAAAGACAGTGTTTAGGAAATATTTGGTCCAGCACTCTAGACCTTATCAATCCTAAATGAATACATGTCTCCATTAAGTAACATGAGTCCACCAAATGGTCTGTTGAAGCGTTTTACGAATTTGAGAGTTTCATTGAAAAGTTATATGTTTATGCTTTATTTATTTGTTTCTTTAAATGTATTACAAAACAGCGTAAGAATTCCTATATTTTTCGAATCCCATCCAACCTATAAGCAAATTTATAACCAAATTAATTAATTTATATTTAAAAAATCATGAATATTCTATAAAAAATTCGTATGAGTTTGTAAATAAAATAAAACATTTAAATATAGAAAATGATGAAATTATGCTTACTTGTGATGTAAAAAATCTTTTTACATCTATTCTTCAATCATATATTGTAAGTAAATTGCAAAAATTATTTTCAAAAAATCCTATATATAAAAATATTACAAAAACCCAATTTCAGAAATTATTCAAATACTTAGACTTAACTTCGAATCTGCGTATTTTTATTTTAATAATATCTATTACGAGCAATGTTGTGGTACACAAATGTGTGCCAATAACTCTACAGCTATAGCAAAATTAAATATACAACACATTGATCAAATTATAGCAAAATATATTTATAAACCTAAATTTTTATGCCGATTTGTTGATGATTATTATATTATTATAAAAAAGAAAGAATTGAAAAATTTTTTAAAATTTATAAATAGTATCGAACCGTTTTTAGAATTTACTTATGAACCAGAAAATAATAATTGTATTAATTTTCTTGATGTTTTAATAATTAGAACTGAATTCTATAGTATTTTAAAAAAGACTACTGTATTTATAAAAGACATTCAAATAGAAATTTTAATTTTTTGTCGCATAATCCTATTAAACCACAAAATTTCAGTTATTATAGCTCTACTGAAATAAATTTAACAATGAACTAAATTTTATAAAAAGCACTTTAGCTCAAAATAAATATCCTATATATTTAATAAATAAAACTATTTTTAATGTAATAAACGAATTAAGTTGCTATTGTAATAATACACATGATAATAGAAATAAAATTTCTATTCTTTATGTTAAAAGGTACAATAGTGAGCATATTTCTCGAGTTTTAACAAATAAAAATTTTAGTGTATATTACAGAACTTCTAAAAAATTTCAAGTTTCTTTAAGAATAAAACAAAAGACATTGTTGATGGAATGAATAATGTTGTCTACAAACTAAATTGTTTTGATTGTAGTTTTGTATATATAGGTCAAACGAAACGAAATATATGCAATAGAATTTATGAGAATAAGTATTTATTATCTCGTGATCAATCTATGTCCGCTGTAGCGACACATGCATTTAATTTTAATCATAGAATAAACTGGACCCTAGTTATTATATCAAAAAATACTAAACATAACGAAAGAATTTTTCTCGAGTCTTGTGCTATTAAGTCTAGACAACTTGAAAATAAACCTTTGATGAATTGGGATTCACCTAATATTCCCCCTCAATATTATCCGTAAATGATTGGTTCATGATTAGAAAATTAATATTAATTGTTAATATAAATAAATACAAATTTGTTAATAGATTATTTTTCATTAATTACTAAACCGGCTTTGATAAAGCCCGTTATTACATTGTTAAGTAATACATTTAAAGAAACAAATAAATAAAGCATAAACATATAACTTTTCAATGAAACTCTCAAATCCGTAAAACGCTTCAACAGACCATTTGGTGGACTCATGTTACTTAATGGAGACATGTATTCATTTAGGATTGATAAGGTCTAGAGTGCTGGACCAAATATTTCCTAAACACTGTCTTTAAAATTTACTTAAAATGCAAAAAAAACTATACTAATCAAAATTAGCATTTTTTCTCCCAAAGGGTGTTTGGTTACTCAATAAATACATAAATTATGCTGGAAATTGTGTGTAGTATTGTAAATGATTTTACATATTTGATATATAATTAAAACTAACTCAGCTTATATGTATTTATGTTGATTTCGGATTCGTTGCCTTAAAATTTGAGCAATTGGATACTCTGACACTCTAATTCAAGCTAAAAATTGGATTTTTTAGTTATTTGCACAAAAATAATGGAGTTTAGATTAGATTAGACACAAAAATTTTAGGACGGGAGAGGATCTGGATTGTGTCAATTTTCTCGGGATTTATCGGGACAGGATTATCATTTGAAAATATCGGGACTGGATAGGAACGAAAATTTTGTTTGTTAAATCCCGATACTTAAATTTTATAACTTATTACTCGAGTTTGAAACGGACCACGATTTTTCAGGCCCAAGACAAAGAGTGTCGTGCTTTGTCGGGCTCGGGCCTTAAGTTAGGTAAATCTAATTGGGCCGAAATTTCATTTCAAAATTTTTAGCTCCAATTTAAAACACATCAAATTTTATTTTATATTTCAGCAAAATTGTAACATTTTGTTATGAATTTTATTTATTTCACTTCAGAGAACAGTATATTTTAATGCTAAAATATACATTCTTTACTACATTAATTATATTTAAGGATTTTGAATATAAAATATTACTTTTTATTTTAACTTAAATTTTTCCATACAAAATCGGGCGGATCGGGCTTTCTTATTTTAATTTTGTCGGGCTCAGACCCATGCATGGCTGCCTTGCATCGGGTTCGGGGCTTAATGTTTTAATGATTTCGTACTTTACTTATTACGTTAAAAATTCCAAGTTTAATGTTACCCAATGTTTCATACGTGCATTAAAATAATTTATATTTTCATTGAATTAACAAAATTAATAAATTATAATGATTTGCCACAATGGCGTAAATGCAACGTGTTTTTTACTTAAGAGTAAAACATAATAATTATTTAATGTTAACGCTTATGCGATTTAATACGTAATGAAATCGTTATGATTTCAAATATATATATATTTTACATAAAACATGTTTTGAGCTATTAGTTAATAGTGGCGTGACTCAAGCAAATAGAGGTCGCAACAATAGTAATCGTATGAAGAAGGTATACGTTAAAATTGAAAAATTTGTTATTTTGCTTCAAATGCACATTAACGTAATGTTTCGGGACAGGATGGGACAGGTCTAACAATTGTGATTTACAGGACAGGACGGGACTCAAATTTTGGATTACTTAATATAAAAGACAGATATGGTAATCAAAATTGTGTTATCCTTCATTATACGTAAGCTTACAAGGAATGTCAAAACTCATTTCTAACTCATATGCATTTAAAGTTCATAGTTATTTAAAAATTGCTTACTGCGTTAAAATATCAATTGATAAACGCAACCAATATCTCACGTGAAGGTTATCACAACACGTGAAAATATTTTCTGCAAAACAACGAGTTTACTAAAAAAATGTTTTCTAACATTTAAGATAACAGAATATATCATAAGACCAATTTTAGAATATCTTGTTTTCTTGAAAATATTTCTCATATCTTTAATAATTAATAAGATTTAAAGTTAATGTTTTGCTTTAAAAAATTGTTTACGACGATTACAACATTAATGTGTTAACTAAAAAATTACCCCACTTTGATATTACATAATTGTGTAAATGAATTTCATCTATATTTGACATTGGGATCTATAAAAAGTAAACTCAGTTTGAGTGATAGTGAAGTGATGACTCATATTTTCTTAATCGATTTTTATAATTCAAACCAACGATTTCTTAATTTAAACAATTTATATTTTATTAAGATGTAGTAGAGTTTGAAATTGTACCTCAAACAACTCCATTGGAATGGTATTGGAGTTAAAAAATTGTAGAGTTGATCAGGAATAGAAAAAATTTTTGTCAAATAAGTTACCTTAAAACTAAAAATATGGAAAAATTTTATGTTTATATTGAGACATTTAAATCTTAAGTTTAATATTAAAACTTTAGTTTGGAAACTACTTTTTTGGGCAAGTTGTCACGAATAATTTGATTTATCCAAAAATTAAAAATCGAATCCTGTAGGCTTTGGGCACAATAGGCAAATGCTTGCAATCCGGGGTTTCTAAAGTGCAAATCTAACCTCCGTATACCCTTCATCCCCAAAGAATTGAAAAAATCGATACCCTCTACCCAAAATTTTGAGATTGAAAGGACAAAAAATTAAAAAATTAGAAAAAATTTGTTCATTAAAACCGATGAGTTTTTGTTACCCCCTTAAATTTTCATCAAATTAAAAAAAATTATAGTTTAAATTCATTGTTTTTCTTGGGGGCGTTGTTTAGGCTTTAATCGGAAAAAAATTTCAAAAAGCCTTTGGGTCGAAATGGTTGACCCCCCCTAGAAATTTCGAAAATCCGACCACCCCCCACCCAAAATTGGGAAAATTCAAGGACGAGAAAAAATTGAAAA
>JAQGAW010001465.1:0-19027 GCA_034698025.1 Phthiracarus crinitus
GGTATTGCATGTGATTTATTTTGGAACCAGAATACTAACCCTTATTAAACGTTCTCAAAGAAGTTATTTTGATAAAATTTTATATATATGTTATACTAATTAGTATTTTTAAAAATCATATAATTTAAACGTTTTATGGCAAACTCTAAATTGAATTTGCAATCTGTAATAAATTAATAGTAAACAGATTATTTGAATGTTATATTGCGTAATGCAGTGGTTCTCAAACTTTTTCGTTACGCGACCCTAATATCTTAACAAAAATGTTTACGCGACCCAGTTTTTATTCAACAAATCTTTTGAATTTTAATAAATGTTTAATTATCTTTAATAATCTGAGATCATTCAATACAAAAACACAAATAATCATTATATTGACTATTTATTCTTTTAATAAGGTATGATAAATAGGGCCGCGAAAATCGTTAATTAACGATTCTTTAAAACGAATCAAAAGCGTATGTGAATAGAAAATATAGATGAACTAACTTATAAAAGTCAAATTTAATTTTCGTTTCTAACGATTTTAATTTATTTCTAACGATTGCAAATTTTTATTGAAAAATCGTCGATTAATGTTACTTTCTTAATAAATTGTTGTGTAAATCCGACGAGTTTTGGTACAGGATTTATTATTGAGGGTTTTTTGGAATAATATTACAAAAAAAACCCTTTTACTAAAAGTTTTAAATACAAAAATCAAAATATTGTCATCTAAATCTAATTTATTCCCGATTTTTGAAAATTTTTTAAATTATTCTATTTTGATAGCATTTTTTCAAACAATTTTTCTAACGATTTGATCATTTATTTCTAACGATTAATAAACGATTTTGAACCATTATTTCTAACGATTTTCGCAGCCTTAATGATAACTCCCATAGATATATTGAACTGTGAAAAATGATTAATACACAAGTTATAATTATTTAGAGTGGCGACCCTACTTTAATGTTAATTCATATAAATCATACGACCCAAAACTTTAATATTACGACCCTGTTTTGGGTCGCGACCCTAAGTTTGAGAACCTCTGGCGTAATGTATTTGTTTATAATTTTTTAAAGTACAATATTATTAGTCATAAAAATATTTTTACTGTATAAAAGTTATACTTAAAATTGTCATAGGCTTATGTTTGCGATAAAGTAATACGATATAAAAAACCTTCAAATGAATATATTTCTTACCATTTTTTGATTATTGGAAATAATTTCTACATATGTTTACTGTAAGACTTACTAACGATAACGATATCTACGCAGTAATACTGATGTGTTGTACACTATGTGAAAATTAAATTATTTAACTATAATTTAAGCTCATATTTCTATTTTAACTGTTTTTCATTTATTAATCCGAGGAAAATGTCATACTCAGACACCGATGCAAAAGAGCTCATTCAACGATATATTTTCGTTTGCAAAGAGCTTAATAAAAAATTAAAATCTTTTAATGATAAAACTGTAAGAAAGTATCATAGAAACTATAGAATCAGCACTACTATTGGTTCTTCTATAGGTGCAGTTGGCTCTTATTTAGTAATATCTGGATTAGTCTCGAGACCATCGTCATCAGTAGTGTTTTTTGCCGGATTGGGCACCGGTTTATTAAGTGCATTAGCATGTTATGGCACGATTATTGTTGACTTTTATATGAGCAAAATATTAATGAAAGAGATTGAACGGTTATTGGATGAACGAAATATGATTGCGAAAGATATTGAAGAGTTTTTCGGATTTTTTCAAAAGTCCTTGAGGTTTGACAATGAAGATGGTTTTGCGTTTACATTCAGTGGTGGGATTAAAAAATCCCCAAAAAATCACGCTTTAAGGAAAGCTATTATTGGCTTAAAAACAGTTGTAAACCTTGCAGTGCTTAAATGTTTCTTAATTCTGAGGGATATATTAAAAACCAGTTCCGCAGAGGGATATATTAAATCGTTAGTATTCGCTGGTAAACCTATTTATATTACTGTGGATACTTTAGCCGTTTTAGGAATCGTAGGAATAAGTATGATTCCTTCATTCACTGTGCTTGAGTTAGTTATTACTTTTAATTCTTGGTCCAAATCAAATCTACATCCAGTGAATGAAAGTATTAATGAGAATATTAGTAAATTAAATCAAAGCGTACGCGTTTGTAAGGAAATGATTAGAGTTATGGAATCAAATAAAATCAAAGTTACAAAAAAATTTGTAATCGAAAATCTCATAGTTTCAAGATATGACTCGTATAACAATACGTCAGATTCTGAATTCAGTGAGTGTTATGGTTAGCACTCAAAAAAAGTTTTAAATATCTTTAAATGAGATGATATGTTTCTAAATTAGTTTCATAATAAGTCTATGTTTTATTAAATGGGAATTATAAACTTAAATGTAAATAAAAAATACAAACGTTTTAATAAAATTAATTTTTGAAATTTTAAATATAGAAAGTATTTTTTTTAAAGGTGAGAAGTATAGGCTGGAAATATTTAAAAATTGTTGCGGACTTTCTCTGGCAAAAATTGCATCCAAATGGATTCCCGCTATTTCCCAATACCAATAAGCATATTCTAAGGATATTTCCATTCCCGCTTCATAGTGTTTTTCACTTTTGCGGGACACGTTTTCGCCCTCTATTAATAGTGCAAATCAATTAAAATCAAATAAGATTTGTTGCGAAATTTAACTAATCAGTGATAACGTTACACTTCCCTACTTATAATAAACCGATTTTAAATTTTCTGTTCAGGCTCGAGTCCAGTTCCTTAAAAATTTTAAAGTCCTAGTTCAGGTTCTGCTAAATTAAGAAATGATCCAATTAGGTTCAGGTCCGAGTCTTTAAGAATTGAAACCTAAATTATTAAAAATAAGACTTAATTTACTCAATAAAAGTAATATTTTTAGATAAAAAATTTTTTTCTTGTACTTGAATCTAGTGATGAGAGCTGGAGCTGATGGAGCTGAGCTAGCTGCAGCTCGAGCTGAAATTCAGCTCTTGTTTTAGAGCTTTAGAGCTGAAAAAATCAGCTCAGCTCACAAAGGATAAGTTCAAGCTCAGCTCAGCTTTCAGCTCAAGCTCGGTATGTCGAGCTGTTTGAGCTGACTTTTATACTTTTTAAAAGTATTTTTCTGTTTCTTGTTGAACTATGCATATAAATATGACTCAAAATTCAAAAAAGATTGAATAAATAAATTATTCATATAATAATGAGTCATTATAATATTATTGTCATGTTTAGAAAAAAATAATAAGTTAGTAAAATTAAAATTTTTCATACAAAATATATATATAATGACAAATTCCAGCTCATCAGCTCAGCTCAGCTTCGACATAGTTCAGCTCAGCTCATACTAATAGGAGCTGAATACTAAATCAGCTCAGCTCTAAAAATTTATCATTTAATCAGTTCAGCTCGCAGCTCAGCTACAGCTCAGGTTTTCGAGCTGATTCTCATCACTAGATAAAACAAAGCTTTCGCAGTGTTGATGAGGCGAAAGTGAATTTTGTCTGGTTCCTTCCCTTCTATTATTGCCCCATTAAACTCAATAAAACAAGAGTTTAATGGGGCAATAATAGGAGAAAAAAATTGACAAAACTAACTGTCGTTTCATCGCTACTGCGAAACCTTTGGTATAAAAACGAAAAAATAGTAAAATAATTGAAAAACAGAAACATTATATACAAAAATAATATTTATAAGTTTCCTAAATATCACAGTTAAAACAACAGACTTAGTACCATAGATGAACAAAAGCGCGCCTTAAGAATTTTGGGATCTAAGGACTCGCGGCCCTTAAGGTGTAGGTTCGAATCCAGGTCCTTAAAAACTTTTAAAGTCCTAGTGAATGTTCGTCTAAATTAAGAACTGGTCCTATTAGGTTCAGGTCCGGGTCTTTAAGAGTTGGGACCTAAATTATTAAAAATACTTAAATTACTCAAATACGTACCAATAAAAGTAATATTTTTAGATAAAATAATTTTTTTGTACTTTTTTTGTACTACATATAAATAGGCATAAGTTAGGCGTGATCCTCAATAAAAAAAGCATTACAAACATAAGATATGTTATAAAATTGCTATGTTTTATTATAGGTAACTAAGGTCCTGAGTCCAGGTCCGAATCCCTGCCTTAAAGACTCGGAACTAGTCCGAGTCTTTAAAAAACTTCAGGTTCAGGTCTCAATGTTTTTTGGCTCCAGGTTCATGTTCCGAGCTCCTTAAGGACCCTCAAAAACCCGGAGCTGTTCATATATACTTAGTACCATAGTTGCACTTATGGTACATTAATTCAATACATTTTGCTGACTAAAATAATTTTAAGTAAGAAATTAATTGAAAATAATTCATCGAACTGTATACGAGTTCAGACGAATTTATAGTAATTCAAACATTACCCAAATTTCCGAAAGCAATAGCATATTCAATTCGAAACTTTTAACACACTGTTAAAATCAAGTCACAAAAAATTAATGTTACGTCAAAAATCATATATTATATCAATTAAAATTTATTTTTAACGTAATAAAGATGGGTTTAAATGGTATATAAAAATATAAACAAATGTATTCAAAATCTTTTACAATTAAAAATATTTGCTTATAGGTTCGCCAACAATGTGTTCCAAGTCTGTAACGATTAATTTAACCATACTTTCAATTTCATTAGAATCATCTTCACTTAATTCTGCGATAACAGGAACAACTTCTGGAACCAATGAAAGATAATCCTCACCTGATGTTATGATTAAACGATGCAACGCTTTTAATGCACCACAACGTACCTGTAGAATAGGTTCAATTAAAATGTAACGTTAATAATGCTAATTAAGGGCATTAAGACTAAAGTAGTGTTCAAAACAATATGCTATACTTGGCTGGAAGTTTCACGAGTTTTTAGCAGAATTTGGCAATTAATATCCTTTACTAGACTCGCATCTATTTTTGCATGAATTAAGTATTGCGTACATAAGCAAACTAATTCAAGTCTAGACGTGTAATCATCATCGGTTCCCAATGTATTTGTTAACTAAAATTAAAAATCACAAATATTTAATTACCGTTAAAACGTAAATTAAGTTTGTTTATTTAATACCTGATCAACGATTGGTTTAATGAGAGCTTGCGTGCGATCTTTAGTCAAAAATTCACCGTTAATATCATACATGAAACATTTGTAAAGCGTTTCTAATATCGCACAAATCAGTTTATGACCGGTAGTGTGTTCGATACTTTTAACTGATTTTTTATTATTTCCATGAAAATACACCAGCATTTGGCAACCGTTTGTAACGATTAGTGGTGCTATAAATTTACAAAACAGGTCTTTTAACTTATCGACCAGAAATTGCGACAATTTATAAAATGTAATCATTCTTTGATAACACGTTCCATTGTTTTCTCTTACTGCCCAATCATTTAACTATTGATAGAATTTGAGATTTTTAACTATTAAATAATTATTGGTTTGATAATTAATAAATATAAAATACCTTAAAAAACAATGGACGAAACGTAATTTCATTCATTTTAGGGATCAAAGTACAAAACGAATCGATGCAACAATTTTCTATTTTGTCTATATCTGCTACCAAACCATTTTTATTAACGTTTCTATAATCAAGAGCTTTAAGCATTAGATTTCGATAATATTTTAGTATTGAATCCACATCTGTTTTATCGACATTTTCGATCGAAAGTTTTGTAAATTGCAAAAATTCATATAAACAATCCTAATATGAATAAATCATAATTAATACGATTATAGACTTTGTTTAAATCTTGACAAAATCTAACATACAATTGAGAGTTGATATATGTGAGGATAAGCAGAATCAAGTGAAGAAAATAAAACACTTTTAGTGATATTTGCCATATTTAACCAAATAGACTTTAATTTAGTTTTTAATGCTATGCTTTGTGAATATTTGCTATAAACGACGAAAAGCTGTAAACAATAAAAAGTTTAATTTAACTTTAAATTATGAAACCTTATTTAACTGGCAATACCTTCATAATTAGTTTATCCAAAAAAGAACTCAAAAATTGAGAAAAATTTTGAGTCAATTTCGATATTGCAGTGACATATGAAATAACAACCACTTCATCACTAAAAGCAAATATAAAATAATTGTTAAAATTATAAAAGATAGGTTACAGTAATAACTTTATACTTAAAATAATAATTAATAAATCAGTCAAATTTTCACATCAAATCATTATCAGGTGACGAAAAATTTAATCATCATTAAAAAGTATATATAACAATATCAAAGGCAGAGGAAAATATCAGGAAGCGTTTAGAAATATGCATTATTTCTTTCCCTTATAATGAAATTAAGAATAATACCTGATTATAAAATTATTGAGAATTATAGGCACAACGGTTGGCAATAATGGTATTGCATTATTCGATAATAAGACCATCATTTGAGTCAAACAGAGTATGCATGACGCTTTAAAATTTACTGATATTTGCTGTTTCATTGCTTTTATCAAATCTATCAGTCGTGCTATTATTCTATTTAAAAATTCGCGATTTGATTCGTTTTTAAAAATATTCTTTGAAATTAATTTCAATGTTATCATCGAAAGTTGTGTGTTATAAATAGTGGGATCATCTAAATTATTTACTGTCTTCACAGTTGGCAATTGAGTTATCAATATTTCAATTAATTTATTTAATTGATTTTCCTATAATGTATAAAATTAATTAATGTTAGCAAATAAAACTTTTATATATTACAATTAATATTACAATCAAACTTACATTGAAATTATCGTTTGAATAATTTTCAAGTTTTTCTTTGAGCATTTCTAATGCTCTTCTTTTAATAAGACACGAATCATTTTTCATAAGTTGTATCACAAGATCAAGCATTTGCTGATTTGGGAGCAAAGAACTCAACTGTAAAGATATAAAATTATCAAATTATTATTAGGGTTATCATAGTTATCGGTATTGCTTTCAAATCCAAATCTGGTTTTGCATAATTCAATCAATTCGATCCAAAACCTGAACATTAAATTTTTAAAAATGTTACTAACCTTTAACAAGATTTGATGCAAATAATAACGAATTCGTTTATTATAATTATTAGTGTCTTTCAATTCAGTCTCTAAAACATTGCTCTTTTCATTAATTACAATCAAAGTATGAAGAAAATTCAACAAAAACTTGCTAATATCCAACCATTTGGTATTAGCTATTGATTGCGCAAATTCTTGGCAATCAATCACATTAAAAACAACATGCAATAAATTATGCGAAATTATTCGTAGTTCACTATCCGTTAGTTTAAGTTTTCGATTCGTATTATTCTGTTTCTGATGAATATAATAATCAGCAAAACAGTTCATAATTTGATTGAGCGATTCAAGTTGAACATTGATGTGGCAATAACTAAATAATGAAATCGCTATATTAAAATATAATTGTCTCTCGATTTTCGACTTATTTAATGTTTTATCCACTAATTTTAAAATAATAATCGATAGATGCGTTCTTTCGCCTAATATAGCCAACAGTTTACTAAATAAAGGTAAGCGTCTGTGCGCCGGAATATCAGCCAATGAATCAATAAAAACGTTTATAATCAAATCCTTTGATCCATTCAACAAACTCGGTATAATTGATTCCATTATATCGGATATGACCTGAATTGTGAACTGATCATCACAATGCAATAGGTTTGTGCCAATGAAAGTGAATATTGGCATTATATAGTCTAACGTATCCTTTTTGAATTTATTCGATACACTACTTATTAACATAAGAGCAATTCTTTGCGTTTCTTTTTGCTGCGATTCGCGTAAGCATTCAATAATCGGTTCCATTTGAATACTATTAATATCTGTAATGTTGTCGTCTTTCATGATGTTTGTAATTGATTGCAGAATAAGTTGTCGTAAATACTCTAAAGAGCTTTTAACGTCAATAAAAAATGTCAATTTCAAGTAATTCAATAATGATTTCATTAAAATGGATGCATTAATAATATATTTTTTTGATTGAATTGATTCGAGTGTAATCATAAACATTTTCCATTCATTATTTTCAAGAGAAAAATTCTTTTCATTCACAATTCGTCTTCGTTTGGCATTTTTGGCAAATTGGTTGGTCTCGTGGTTTGAAATAAGATCATCCAATAATATGCTAATCGTATTGCCGTCGAATAATAGTTTCTTAAGCTTTCTCTTCGCTAATTTGTTGTTATTATTCACAATCAAGTTTAACATTTGCTTCAGTAATAAGATTTTAATAGATTCATCGCTGATTAAAGCGAATTGTTCTTTATTTAGACAATTTAGGGTGAAATCAGAATATTCATTATTTAATGCTTTGATAAAAAATTTTAAAAATACGCTATTATTTGACACAATACTCGACCAAACGTCGTTGTTATTGTAAAATGAAATAAGAGTTTCAATAAATTTAGATTTAATTTTATTTATTGAATTGATATCTGAAAACCAGTCGATTGCAAACAAATCTGAAATCGATTGTAGATTTGCTTTACTTAAAAGTAGCAAAAAGTTTAATTTAATTTTATCGGACGCTTCGTTATTACACGTGGATTCTATAAAATCGTTTTTTAGAATTTCAAAATCATTTTGTTTGATATGCTTTGAAGAACTACTGGTGCGATCAAATATTTTTGCAATTATTAAGCATATCTTATTTTCGTCATTTTCGATCTGTTTTGTTGATTTTAAAACGTATTTCAAAATCGGATCATTATTAACATCGTTAATACGTTTTATCACTTTAACAGCCATTTCACGAACAATATTCGAAGGAGACATCAATGGTATCAGTAAAGATAATTTAGTTACTTTGGTGTAATTGAAATAATCTCCACTAAGATTCAAAATTATTGCCAGTGATCTCAATTGATATAAACAATTCTCATCTAAAGACCAAAATGGGGAGAAAAAATCAATGCCAATCGTAACGCCAAGCTTTTTAACATATTTTAAAAGCAAATTTTGGAACACAGGAAAAATTTTCTTGTGTTTATTAAACGAATTATCAAATAAAAATTTGAATAGATTACTATAAAAATTATTGTCATAAAACTGTTTATGCCAATACCACACGTCGTTTTGACCGTAGCTTTTAAACGTTGAATCAATTGAATCAATTATACTATTAAATACGTATTCTATCATTGATATATGAATTTGATCGGTTTTTACGCAATTAATGCAAATGGTGACAAAATCATTATAAAGTTTACACTTTGACTTTGAAGTTTTTGAAAAACCATTAACATTCATACGTTTTAGCGCTTCAATCAATACGTTTCCAATTCTTTCTTTGACACTCAGATCACTGGATCGAACAATAATGCGCTCAACAATAAGCAAATTAAAAATAGTTTTTCTTAAACCAGCATTAAAATAAGTGAAACATTTCTCAATATTTATATCACTGTTATTTATGTAGTATATTGCAAATTCGTTACATATTTTCGAAACAATTTTATCTAAATCTTTCTCCTCATTAGAATTGTCGAATAATTTTTGACACTTTTTACGCAAATGTTTCAAAAACTCATGATAGTTAGCACTTTTAGACTCTAAAATAATCGCTACTGTATTCAAATCCATATCACAAATTGGAAATAAATATGAATAAATTAACGAAAAAAAACCATTCTTATCTGTTGACGGTAAACAGCAAATTGTGGCCAACACTGAATTTTTTAATTGATACCAATAAATCGATGTCTCATTATGGCTATGAGTTTGATTCGAATCACAACACTTTAATAAGTAACCACAAATCTCATACATTTCTTTCTCAGTGAATATTTGAAACATCTTCTCTTTGATTCCGAGCATTGATATTACAATTTGTGATGTGCTGCTATGAAATGTGTCGATAAACACGTTCTTTATTTGTTGCAGAGTTGATTCGTCACTTTGAAGCAGTAAATCATCGAAATTATCAATAATGTGTTGTATGGTTGCGTTTCTCACTGATTCGTTATAATGCTTTAAACCGGCAATAAGTGGTACGCTTACGTCTGCGTCTTTAATCATTGTATACTTGAATGCACCCAATAATGGCGCGATTAATGATATACAATCGAGTTCGAGAAGCGACTCATCAAATAATGTTGGAAATCTTCGTTCGATTAATGATAATGTTTCGATATATATCGCAGATTCAATTTTAGCATTATCTTCCTTAATATTTATCGCAATCGATTCAATGCACGTAATGATGGATAATTTGCTTAAAGGGAGTTCATTGAGTAATTTACGTAATTTTCCTTTCATATCTGTTTCGTTTAAGTTATAAATTAAACTTTTAAAAACAACGCAAACTAATGATTCGATATTAAAATTTGAAATTTGGTTCAAATGCTTTACTTCGATAATGTTTAATAAACTTTTAGGCAAACAATCCAATTGTTGATTCGATGAAATCGATGCTAAAGCCATTAATAACGAGTTTGAAGATGAAGACCTTTTCGACATTGCTTTGAAAATTCTAGACAACACTTCTGACTGTAAAGTAGCGCAACAGCACATGTGTGCCACAACGCTATACGAAGCCATTCGCAAACATTCATACCTTGATTTTAGGGATTTGACCACATAATTAATTATAATAGATATTACATTCTCCGATGTATTTTTATCGATTATATTAATTAAAGTTGAAACGAAGAATCCAATATAACGATTATCTTTTTTGTTGATTTTCAACGATTTGAAAGCGTTATCGCAAATAAAATGCAAAAATCCGGTGTCAGAAATGCAACGCGTTATTAATATTGATTTGTGAAGAGGAGAACCCGAAACTTGAAGTGTTTTGAGCCAAAACCATTTATTAGTACTAATTTTAGGCGAAGCACACGTTTGTATGAGACGAGTAAATAATAGCGTTTCGTGAAATGGCATTACACTTGCGATCAAAGCGTCCACATTATACTCGTTTATTTGATATCTTTGTATAAGCCATTCAATTGTTTTGTGTGAATGAGTTAATAGAAAATAATTGGACACAACGCTAAACAGATATGATTCTATTTCAGTGTCCAAATCATTGTTAGTTTCTATACTTTGAACGCCGCGATCCAATGTCTTACTCGATTCACTAAACAAAGTATCGCTAAAGCGAGCTATCGATGGATCGCGAGATATAAGCTCTTCTAATCCATTGAGTGCTATCGCGTAATGCGTGTCATTATCAAACTGTTTCGCATCACCGAAATCATAGAGAAACGAAACTTTGCCTTTTCGTTCCTTATGTGCACTGCTTTGTGGTGTCTTAAGTCTATCCAATTGTCGCGATAATGATGTCATCATTGAGCAAAACGCTAATCACACTGTTTTTCTCTGCTTATATTAAGCGATTAGTAATTAAATATATTTAACAAAAGCTTTAAATTTACCTTTAATTATAAATCGCGAAATCAAACTTAATTTTGCTGAATTGAGAAACAGAGCACGTGTTATGAACACACGTTATAAATGACGTCACGAATAAATAGATATAATATGTTGAATGAACATAGTTATTGTGATGTTAAACATATTAACACTATTTTAATGTTTAAATTATATTTTTAAAATAAAATACGCGGTATTTAATGGAAGCGTGAGTTTGTATTAATAGAGCCAATGAATAATCGATGAATGGATGATAATAGCAATGGTTCGCATATATCAGGAGTGGCGGCAATCATATGCATCGCAATCGGCATTTTGGTCTGTATTGTATTCAACAACAATATTGATAACTATAACGATAACGCAATTAACTGTTAATCTATTTATATATATTTATAGATATTTGTTTTATTGTTTATATTGGCTAAAAGACAAATAATGCGTTTTGCGCTTAAATCACTTCACGGACCACACGTTCCCATTGGCAGCGATGCTTCAAAACCAATTAAATTAGATATCGCTAAGAAGTTGAGTATAGTTAGAGATATTAAGTGTTCGCCAAAATTGATTGTTTCGCAGAATAATTCTCATACAATTGATTATTTAAAATGTATGTAAAGTTAACACTTCAGTAACGAAACAATATTACCACATATTTAACAGATTGTACGCGGAGTTGACTATTACTGGTGACTTTTATCGATATTAATTATCGTACTGTAAAATTAAACTTAATTATTGTTTAAAATATTTAATTTTTAATTACGTTTTGGTTTTAATTTAAGAAAATAGTTTTATTGTTTTTAAACGAATTTATGTAAATCACAAACAAATAAAAGTATTTAACGTATTACTTACTATGAGTTTATACGGTATACATTATGAGCAAAAAATATTAAGAATAGTGCTTTGCTATAAATTTGTTTAAGCTGTCGGTTCGGGTTTTAAAATTTTAGTGCTAACCCGACTTATTGAAAAATACAGTATATTAAAAACATTCAATTTTCAAAATTAAAACTTAATTTATAAACTAATGATAATTACGAGTTGCAATACTACTTCAATGATTTAAATTACGAAGTTTTTAGTTATAAATATCTCAAAATTTGCATTATAACTAGAAAAATGATTTCGGATGTAGGGTTCGGATACAATCGTCTCTGTGTCGGGTTCTGTTCGAACCAATCAGAAGTCAAATGATTTAAATGTATGTTAGCGTTAAACTTAAAAATTAGACACACTTTACAAATCTAGTCTATAGAGAACGTGTCTAAGCTCATAATGCCCGCGAAATAATCGAACGAATATTTGTTTTTTCGATATAACAATTTTATAAATTGAGATAAGTTTATGAAACTTTTTAAAGCAATAGATAGCGCACTTATACATATAATAAACAATTTCTAACAAAAACAAAGCATAAACAAAAGTTTTATGCACATATTTATGTTTTTATAGTGCGAAATTAATTAACGAATATTGTTGTTAACATTAAATTGTGTTAAAAATTTAATACAATTAACAAAGATTAATGTCTTCAAATATACAAATTAAAGATAAAAAGGTAAGAAGTTAAATTTTATTAAAAAAATAGTTAGTTAAACGTCAGCCACTTACCGATTTAAATCGGGTCAGTATATTGGCATATCGGGACTCGGGTTTAAAATAAATTCAAATTGCTAAGAATTTGAACCGTTCCCCGTCCACTATTTGTGATTTTTTGAAAAATCCAGAGACATATGGACGAGGAAAACACTTATGAAGGCCCCAAACCCTAACACCGCGAGCCGAACTACGGCTAATTTTGGGCGCTTCGTCGGGTAACATGTCGGCAGCACAACCCAAAGCTGCTCAGGACATACCATTAGGGAAGAGAATACAACAACCCCTTAAAACATCCCCGAACCTCGTTTATGTGAAGCGAAAATCCGGCCCAAAATTAACTAAAGTTCACGTCGAAACAAGACCAGTGGGCTACACGCCATAACACTATTGGCGACAAATGGCGGACTCTGGTCTTTAGCGACGAAAAAAAGTTTAATTTGGATGGTCCGGATGGCTGCCAGTACTATTGGCATGACATACGGAAAGAGCCACATATTTTTCGTACAATGTGGCTAATAGTTTTGTGCTTTAGTGTCGAGCATAGAACATCAATACGTGATAGACATCAATGCTTTAACAGTACAAGTCAATAAAAATAATTCACGATAAATTCACAAAGAGCTCACTTTCTCAGAGAACGTAAATTACTATTAAGAAAATTTAATTTTAAAACGTAATATATTTAAGTGGTTTAAAAAATTTAATAAAATATTTTAAAGTATAATTATAAAATACCATAAGAGTTTAATATATGATTATTTCTGCCATTAAGGCAATTCTGAAGAATCTCCATATATTTTTTCGTAAAGTTTTACAGTCAAATTGCGAATGTTTTCTCGATTGTAATTCGATTCATGTATATATCAGAATTTATGTCTTATTTTGGATGTGTGTCAACATAGAAGTAAACGTGACGAGTGTTTTCGTGACGATATCGCGTTTCGCGATAATAAATCACACTTTTGACAAACAAAAGTATTTATTAAAACAAAATAACGTTAATTGTAAAAACTCGACCTTAACCGAATTACAAAATAAAGGAAAAGTTTATCGTTCCTTAAAACAAAGAATTTTACATACAGTCAATACAAAATAAAATTACCTTTGAATATCAGTCAACAGAGAAAATATTAATGAAACTTTTTGTAGTGTATTAGAAGTATTCAAATTTTATATGTGTTGCAATAAATGTTTAAAATGTTTGCCTTACTATTCAATACATAGATTAGCCCTTTTTATCATTCTATCATAAACATTAATAAAAGTTTGAAAGTGAATATTATTTATAGAATTTATATTTAATTTTAGCTCATTAATACTTTAAGGGAGGGGTGAAAAAACAGAAGAAACTTACTAAGGAATAACTTTAAGATAAAATCCAAGGACATAGCAGGCCATTCTATTTCAGTGTCGCTGGAATTATTCTGATAAATTATTCTATTTGTTGCGATGTGTCATTCAAAGTGTGTGAATGAGCCACAAAATGTTAAAAAAAACGTCCTTCAATGATATCTCGATCCAATAAACTTTTAAAGTCTTTTAGAATTCAAATATATTCAAGTAATGTTTTAGTGTTAGGTTAAAAAATATGGGACCATAAATTTAAGTGCCTGTCATGCAATACCACACTTCATTTTTAACGGATGTAAACTTGCTAACTTTAATTCAACAGGTTTCTATTTTGAACAAACTTGTTTTTTGGTAACCATTACCCGAAAATTCGAACTAGTGTTATGCCAATTACAGTTTATTAAATATATTTTATTTGCATTTTGATTTTCAAATTATTTTCAAACTATTTCAATTACCTGAACACAACCTTATTTAAAACGATATTTTTTACGAAATAATGAACAATTTGTAATAATTTATACTCTGTTATTTAAAATACTATAAGGTTTAATTAATCATAAATTGGTAGCATTTTCAAAAGTTTTTGAAATATTTCATTCATTGATTCTAATTGATAATGATTTTAACTGATCGTAATAAACTTCCATTTATTTCTTTTAACATTTTATCTGTTATAACTGTTCTAGATTTTCAAGATTTTCAAAATTCAAAATATTTGGAAACATAATTATTCGAATTTTTGTGATTAAATCGCTGCAATACCTTTATTCTTTATATACAATAAAAACGTCTATTGTGGCGCATTTATAATGGATTCTTTATTGATATACTTACGAATTCTGTAATTAGTGCTCAGTTATTGTAGTCCACCATATCTTTAATTTTTATACATTCTATGGCGATTCGATTGTTGTCTCAATTTGATCGTCAGTGTATTGTAGGTTTAATATTTTAAAGTTGTTTTCAGCGTCAGGATAAATGCATTTAAATGCATAAAAGTTGATTTTAGATTTGCACTGCACTCATTCACTGAAATGCCTCAGAGTAAACCTGACTGACAACATATACGAAATATAACTAACAGTATAGCGCGCAATATTTAAATACAAAGTTTAGATTATAATTTTTTGCATTATAAATGTGTATAATATGCTCAGGTATATATTTAATTTGTTTTGAACACTAAATAATATTTAATTGTAATACAATAAGCAAAATTAATACATGAATGGATTTACTTATTGAACATTTATATAGCGCTTCAAATACAGCTTAGTTATAAATAAGAAAACACGCTTTTATACTAAATAATTGCTAGTGTGAGGCATTTCAGTGAATGAGTGCAGTGCATGCATATATTGAATATTTCTAAAATATATGCATATTTTCACAAATTTGAGGAAAATATTGAAATAATTAGCACTATTTTATTGATATACTAAAAGGAAAAAGTAGTAATAAAATAAGGATTCAAGTTTGACAAACTGTACACATAAATAGAATTGGTTAGTATTGTTAGTAATTACAGTGAGAGTTAAAATACCAAAAACTAAAGAAAGCAAATCTTCATTATTAAGAAGACTAGAAGAAAGTTCAAATAATGTGTTCAAATGTGATGGTGATGTTATGTTTTGTGTTTATTGCGAGCTAAAAATTAACATTAATAAAAAGTTACAATTAGACCAACATTGTAACACTCAATTACATTAAAAAGCTTTACATAAATTTGATATAAAAAAATCCACAATAAACTATGAAAAAATGTGTTTAATTCAGCGAATAATTTTACAAATTTTTCTATTGATTTATGTGATACTTTAATACCGTTATTAATTTAGCTTCAGTTGAAATAGCTGAAACTGTTAAAATCAAATTTGATTCTTTGTTAAACGAAAATAGTGTATATCAAACTTTATGTAGCAAATTAGTAATGAGTCGAGTTCAGAAGTGACATTCAAACTGGATATGTATTCCCAATCATGAGATTATATTACTTCATCTGTTCTGTGATACTGATTTGCAATGAATCATGGATTGTTTTCCCATACGCATGCTTCGAGTCCGGGAATAGTTTCAAATGGATAGCAATATATATATATACAGATTTAACATAAAGTCAAACTTAGATTCATCTGAATCGCTATTGCTATCACTAGATTCAACATCACATCGTTTTTGTGATGTCAATAATTTATTAATAACTGTATATTATATTTATCATTGTTGTGGTTTTGATTTGGATCATTGATGTTTTTTTAAATAAAAACGTATTTATAATAATGACTACAAAATTCAGTAATTTAATTCATTATTATTTATAAACAAAAATATAAAATAATACATAAAACGTCTCGTAATATTATTCACTTTTCTTAATTTAAAAAATTCTTCATAATTATAAGGCGTTATAACACATTCTAATTCACGCGTTTATATAAATATAGTCATCTGCTGACAAATACTCCTCTGATTGAATGCATGTGACATAAAAACCAAAACTTGCTCTCATTGGTTAACGTTTTTGACTTATATACACACAGTTTTGTATTTATGCAAAATTACACATTTATGAACGATAATCACTTCGTGTTACATCTGGACGCACTTTTTTGCGTATTTGTTAGCATAAAGGTTTAGTGTGTCTGTTGAGCTTATTGCCACTATAATTGTATTTTAGTTTTTATATCACTTTCTAAATATTTCGAAGAAGATATTGTTAACACTTATATTTATTAATATAATAATCCTAAAGAAAAGACGGATGTGACGTTTGAGTACTGTATACTCTATTATAATTTTGTTTAAGTAAGATAATTGGCGTCATGTCTGATGTTTTTCCCCATTCATTTCCCTTTCATGAATTAAGTTTTGTTTTATTGCAATGTATCCAATATTAATGTATACATATACTAGTATTTTGTTTATTTGTTTACAGTACATAACCAATTAAAGGCATACTAATTACATGCGCTTTTGCAACAACAGTTAGTCTCAATTTTTTTGTAGTCTCGGGAAATAAATGCGGGCGCGGGAATGTGATGCGGGCTCGGGAAATAAAGGTATTTTGATGTGGGTCTCTAGTTATTTTAATTTGAATGATTTCTACAGCTTAATCTTTATTAATATAAAGGCATTAAAAACAATTTTTTATAGTTTATAATTATTGCACACATTATGTGAAATTTGTATACTTTATTCATGATTTATAAATGTAATCCTAAATTTTAACGCATAAAAAATAGTTTTGGAGACTATATTGGAGATAAATGGAGTATATGTTTGTATGCACACGAATCACATAAAAAGGAGTCGTTTAAACTCCATTTATTATTGCTATTTTTGCTATTTTTAATGATTTTTGCTATTATTGCTATAAATGCTATAATGTTTATTTAATTGCAATTTCCCCAAAATTAGAAAAATTGTCGTTTAAATCTGATGATTTTTGCTAACCCCATAAAAATTATTATAAAGGGAAAATAAGGGGAAAGAATTGTACTGTTTATACTATGAGTGTCTACTATGGGCTAACATGTATGATTTTGACCGAGTTTTTTATAATGAGGCCCGAACTCGGTCCTGACCCAGTTTGTGTAATTAGCAAAAAATGTACTAATTTCTTTTACAATCATTTTAAATGATAAATTTTCTAGATATGTTCATTTGAAATCAAATTTAAGATTAAGATATTGACCCAAAACGATTTAAAAACAAGATCTTAATATTTGACTTTACAAAAAAAACTATTTCTTAATAAATGTGCATATAATAAACAAAGAATACAAACAACGTGCAAACAAAAAAGAATAAAAAGTAAATAAAGTAAATTATATAATCATTTTAACATTTCCTTAATTTTATCATAAATTCAATTTTCCAGTATTTTAACAGTTTTCTAACTCTTTCTTCAGTGAAAAACTTTTTAAAAATTAAAAGAAAATGTTTTTTTTAAGTTTTAAATTTGTTACATTTTGATAGTAATGAAAAATTAACAGGAAGGGTAACAAAAAACTCATCCGATTTAATAGACAAATTTTATGTTTTAAGATAAAATAACATTTAATAGCAAAAATAGAATTTCTAGCATTTATCATTTAAAATAGCAAAATATAGCAACTATAATTGGAGCTAAAACCACTCCAAACTATGTGATTCGTCCACATATAAATTTTTTGGTTCTAACATATGAAACAAAAAAGTAGCAAATGCTAGAATTTTGTTTCTCTAATAATCAATTAAACGAGAAAAAAAAACAGAATTAAAGTAATTAGTAATTACAAGCAATACATCATATGTATATTTGGAGTTATTGTCTGACTAAAGCTCTGCGCACACTATTGCATAGTTAACATCAAAATGTTACGGTTCGTCTAAACCGACGGGTTTCTAATTCAGGTTCGAATCCTTTTTTCTAGCGATAGGTCGGTACGGGTTGATTATACTTCATATCAGTTAACCCGAATCAAACCGAGAACCCAATAATCAATTTTCTTGTTGAACCAAATATACTTATTTGACTATATAAAGATCAATTGAAAAATTTTTCATATTAAAAATGCAAAAAACTTAAGTAAAGTATATGAGTATAAGCAGGGTGTCCAAGATGGGGGGTCTGGGGTGGGTATACACCCCCCCATGAAAATCCGAAAAGTCGGACACCCCCCCCTAAAATTTTG
>JAQGAW010001466.1:0-19009 GCA_034698025.1 Phthiracarus crinitus
CTTTTAAAAGTACAAGATTTTTCATTTAATTATGAAAATATCTAATTTTTAGAGCGAAAAACCATTATAATTAATTATGCGTACCTTATGTACGTCGGGCCGAATCGGGCCGGGCTTTGCGTTTTTTAAAAAATAATCGGGCTCGGGCCGGGCCGGGCCTCAACCTATCGTGCCTTAGTCGGGCTCGGGCCTAAAATCTTTTATGATTTCGGAGTCTAGTGTGGATTTTAGCTTTTTAGCAAGCTTTTAGTAATACTTTGAGTATTTTTCTGATTTTCCTAAAACATTTATTTACATTTTTTGATATCTTGAATCTACTTTATCTAAAATGGTATTGTTTATTGAAATCATTTTCAAAAGTAACGATAATTACACAAGATTAATAACAATTTATAAAAAATCAAAAATAATATTGATTTCAAATGGATTTTAATTAACTAATTATGAAATTTATAGAAATTTTTTAATTAAATTTTATAAAATTGGTGTAATTTTGGCACAATATATCATATTATGGTGTTATTTATATTGTTTTTTAAATTATGGTAAATTAAATCAAATTATGGTATACCAAAATAATCCGATTCCTGGTGATAAATGAAGCCCTGATATTTATATAAAATAATTTATTAGCGGTTATCACGAATGAACTGAATATTTTGTTATGAATTATACTTTTAAATATAAGCTGTTCTGCAGACATTATAAATCGATATAAATAAATATTTTGGACTTTAAAAAATATTAAAAAATTTTAACTATTTAAAAATTGTCATTCAAATTTGATGAGTTTTTGAGGCCCACAATTTTTATAACAAATTTTTATAATTTTCAATTAATTTTGAATAGTTTCAGAACCATAAAAGTTTTGGAAAAAAGTAATTAGTAGATTTTGTAAGTAGAAGGCCCCTCCTTATAGACCCGGCTAAAAGAGGATAGACCCAGGTAAACCCTTATGCCCACCCCGTATCCCTTATACCCCTAAACCTATCCAATTATCATTTTAAACTCTTTATAAAAAAATAAAAATAAACTATGAAAAACTTTTATAAAACTTTCTAACCTCTAATAAACTAATATCATATATATAAAATTCAAAATGTTGTCACGGTCTTAATAAACTCCTCCCCTGGAGGTCCCAACCCCACTTATCATTAGATCCAGCATGAAAAGTTTAGGAAAAATGGAGGGAATGGAGGGGGTGGAAACCCTTCAAGGGGGCTAAGGTTGGAAAATATTTAATTTGGGGTCGCTATGGGGTCCGAAATTGTCGGGGTGACGTCTGAATTTGTGAATGATGCGTCTGGCTTGGTATGGATCAAATAGAGGTGTGTGGATATAGTGGGACCCCCTTAGAGGGGTTGAAGTGGAAAAGCATTTCAAATTGGGGTCGGAGTAGGGTTATATTGGGTCATGGTATGGTTATGTTTGGATGGTCGGGGTGGTCGGGTGGGTTGAAGTGGTCGGGTGCATGCACTCGCACACTGGTATGCTCTCTCACTCACAAGCACAAACACTTTCTTGCCAACACTCGCACGCACTCTCACTCACATTTTCAAACACTTTCTTGCACTCTCACTCACAGACACAAATACTTTCTTGCAATCACTCGCATACACTCACATTTAACAAACAAAATACTAAACATCATTAAAAATAATGCAAATTATAATTATTGTTAATTACTATTTAAAGAATTTTTTGTACACTAATAATAATTGCTTAAAATTATTAAATAAATATACTTACATTGAAATGTTTATCATTTTTAAATTTAATATTACATGTACCCGCCAGAGGCGGGCTTAAAATCTAGTAAACTATAAAAACTCAGATTTTCTTTTTAATTCATATATTATAAAAAGTTAAAAATTCTTTTATATATTTTAAAATAATTAATCAAATTAATTGGAATATTTTGTAGATTAATTGGATTAATAGGCAAACCATCATTTGAATTCCTTCTTCGGGAGCTCAGAAGGTTAGTGACTATCGCAACGCCAATCAGATTCATGACCAATTACCAAGATTCAGGGGTGTGTAATGGCTTTCTTCTCTCAGCCAATAACGTCTTTGGTATTTCCAATGAAATTTAAGGTTTAAATATATAAATATAGTTATAAAATTACACCAATGAGACAATTTCAGATGTATTTTACGTCTAATTCGCTTAAATAATCGACGCATCATTGCTTAACTGCTGTGAATTGGTTGCAGTTCTCATTTGTAAACTGCAAAAACCATTGGTATCTTCATTTCGAGATCAATTTCACACATTTTTAATGAAATGATTGACGAATGAGTGATGAGTGATAATGAGTGAAAGTGAGTGATATCTTTCATATAAATAGCAAAAGCGAAAGACAATTTAAATCAAAATTTTAAAATTGGTTTTTATATTGTAAATATTACGTAAACAAAATCTTTTATTGTGGAATCACATTTTTATCATTTAAAGCTTATAGAGTGAACAGATTTTTTAAAAGAAAATTTTTTTATTAAAAACTGGACAAAATATACTAAATATATAAAGTATTTAAAGAGAAATCTCTCATTTAAAAATAATAATTTGTAATAACTATTATTTTAAAATGAAAGGAATATATAATTTTTTTATGGTTTTGTTGGTTTTATATGGTTTGGTTTGGTTTGGTTTTGCTTTAAATTTTATTTATGGTTGTTTTGTTTGGTATGAAAACTGAAAGTTATTGTTTGGATTGGTTTCTCTAAACTCAAACCATGAACACCTTTATTTTTGACATTAACTTCTAATAAATCTTTATCGGTTAAAAAACTCATTTTAAAAAAAGTCAACTTTGACTCCAACTTTTAAGTCTTGAGTTAATCAGTTAAATTATTTTAATTTTTAAGAATTAATTTAGAATTATATTTATCACTATATTATACTAATATACTTTTAAAAAGGTTTTCAAGAGCTAATGTTTTCAAATAAACTCAGTTTTTCACTAAATAAATGATTTTAATGGAAATTCTTTAAAGCCTAACCTGTCAGCCGAGAGCCTACTGAGTAGTTTTAAGTTGAGCCTAAATTTTCATCTCTAGTCCAAACTTACTCAATTAGATTAAATAAAATATTATGCTTTAAAAAAAACCATAGTTACACAAGGGGGATGCTAGCCCAGTGTTGACCCCCTAGAAATTTGGAAAATTTGACCACCCACACTTAAAATTGGGAAAATTCAAGGACAAGAAAAAATTGAAAATTTTTAAAAAAATTTTGTCAATTGTAAAAAATTGTGCATAAAAACAGACGAGATTTTGACCCCCTTAAATTTTGGCCAAATTTTCAAAAAATTATCGTTTAAACTCGTCGAGTTTTTCGATGGGTCTTTAGTCGAGAAAATAAATTGGAGAAAAATTTTGAAAATAATTTTGGTCCGAAGGCCGAAAAAATTACCGTTCAAATCCGATGAGTTTTAGACCCCCTATAAAAACTGAGATTTCCAGGAACTGACCCCTCGAGCTTCCAACCGGAGTGCAACTATGATAAAAACCCAACCAATTATTTATATGCTATGTTAAGTTTTTAGATGGCGATAGGGTTACTATAATCGCTTATGGGCTGAAAGCATGAAAGTACAAGTAATATTCAGTATTGTATGGGAAACGCAATTCAACAGTCAAATCAATTGATGCATAAACGCAGATGTTTTCAAATACATATGTAACACTAACTTTACTAAACATTTTTCAAATATATATTTTCTATTTTAAGATCAAAATATAAATAATTGAAAAAAAGTTTTTTTCCCACTCAAACAGTGTTTAACTTAATAATACCCCACTATTGTTAGAGATATGGCACACACCGATCATATTTTGTTTTTCTTCATATTCGCGTGATTTACAATTTTTAGTTGTGTTTATTAACGCCAATCGTTATGTCAACGCAATAACGTATTTGATATGTCGGCTTATCATATGTTTATATCAAATCGTTTTCATCACTTCAACCGCTATTTTGTTGTCACAGACATTAAACGTTAAATAAATTGATGTTATAATTATATGTTATACTATCGTTACTCAACGGTTATAACAATAATGAATGAATTTTTGATCTGTGATGCAATTAACTGTAAAGCGATGTTTAGCGACAAACAGTCGTTATTATCGCACAAACAACTGCATCAATATCTTGAATTGACCGACAATTACAGGGATTTATTGAAACGTAAACTCGATAACTGTTTGCAGTTAACCGACAAATCCGAACACAAACCGCAAGAAGAGATTATAATAATCGATGACAACTCGAATTCAAATCACGAATTAGTGTCACACGAATATCATTGCAATTTTCCGAAATGTGTGGCAAAGTTTGAGAACTCGTTTCTACTGAATTGTCACGAAATAATCCACAAAAATCTGAACTCATTTAACAACGATTTGTATTACTTTAAGAAACAACAGAATCCAAACACAAACGTATCGTTAATTGAGTGCGTTTGGCCGAAGTGTAAGTTTAATACCGAAAATTCGGCGCAAGTGTTGTCACATTTGGGCCAACACTTCAGTAATAAACCATTCAAATGCGATCACATTAACTGTTTCGAGAGATTCACGCGTAAAATTGATTGGATGTCACACAACACTGCCCACTATTATATCGTCACTTATTCCTATCAACAGTTCTTCTATGACTGCGTTTGGAATAATTGTGGCTTCAAAACCAATAGCATTAACGATATTAATGAACACATCAATACTAATCATTTCAAGTTAAATATATACAAATGTAATGACAGTAATTGCGTTAACGAGTCGTTCGCCACACTATCGCTGCTTAATTGCCATAAATTAGCGTTACATTCAAATCATATTTATGACGAAACCGATGGCATTATTATCGATATTAGCTATTTTTTTGATAAAAAGCTTCGGCATAACAGAGAGATATTTGAGTGTCAGTTTGACTGCCACTTTCAGACTGAATATAATTACATATCAATGATTAAGCACATCGAAAATCATTACCGATTTTTTCAAACCACGGAAAATGAATCAAATTCTTAAATGTATTAAATTTAAAATTAAATTAGAATCTGTCTGATTAGACGTAATACTGATCGACATTAAATTATTACTAAACCCACTGAAAATCCTATTCTTAAATGTTATTTTTTTATTTTCTGGTTAAAGCGCCGAACACTAAGTTATCCATAATCTCTCTGCAAGTGTACGGTATGTTAAATCAACTTAAAACACAAATATACGTCTTTTATTTGATGCCAATTTTACGAATTTGATTATAAAAGTTATTTGGAGCCTTAATGAAAACGTTGAGTTGAAGTATAGAGTACTCGATGGTTCATTTGGGACGACAAACTCAATTCATTCGCAATTTGAGGCAACATAAAACAGACAATTCACACATAATATATTTTCTATTTAATAATTTTTTTAAAATTCTTATGGAAAAATTCTTTTTTTATTGACTTACTGTTTAATAAATTCGATAAAATGATATTAATTAATGGATTTGTTTTGTAAAAGAGTAAAATGAATTTGTAACCTAATGTGACACTGTTTTAGTTAAGTGGAACACACTATACATTAAAACTTTTATTATTAATTATTAGATAATTACCATTTCAGAAAAAAGTTCATTTAAATATTTAATTATTTTACATATTTATTCTTTTGTTTGTTTCTCAACGTCAATCATAAGTTTCGATCTATTGTTATCTCATAATTTTTTTAATTCCTTTACTCTTGATTTAGTATAAAATGTGGTATTACTTCAGTATTGTATGATAAATAAAATATTAAATGGTACAAAACACTGGTTAAAATTTTGATAGTTTATTCTAAACATCATATGTTTGATTGAATAACATATGCGCTAATAAATCAATAATAGGGTATATGTTCGAAGTTATGACTGTGTTTTCAAATTTATCCATATTTTTAAACTACAGTTGTATTTTATTTTATTTACAAAATATAATAATAATTAAGATGCAACACTATATGCGAATTTTTCTCAATAAAGCAAATTATTATTGCGATTTAAAAATAACTTGTTTACTTTGACACTCATTTGCATATCAATTTACGTATTACTTATAAACAAATCAGATAAGTATGGTATTTGTTTAAAACGCTTCTTTTAAAAAAACATTTAAAACAAGTATTATGATTAAACTAATGATATAATATAAAGCGAGTTAATATACTAGAGACCCGAAACACTGTTCTCGTCCCGCCCTTCTCGACCCGATAAGTACGATCCTATAAGAAACCCTCTTTGAAATATTTGAAAACAATTAATTAGAATCTGTCTGATTAGACGTAATGCTGATCAACATTAATATATTTAGCATATTATTAATTTTATTCTACCAAAACTCTAAATGTTTTAATTGCGTTATAAATAGAGTTGTATAACAATTATTGAAATAAAAATAAAACGTTTATTCTGTTCATTTATAATGATGTAAATAGTGATGTAATGATAAAACTGAATGGTTTCTATGACGACGCGAATGTGTAAGTGCTGTGTGTGTGATGAGTGCAGACACTACTGAACACTACTGAACGCTAGTGAACACTACAGTACGATAGCAATACTATAGCAATACTACAACTGTTACAGTACTACAGCTATAGCTATAGATATTGTAAAACGATTAGGATATGTCTACATATTTCAGTTGTGTTTAGTAACACCGATGGGTGATCACACTGATGGTGATACTGATCAAACAACTAATGGTAAAGATATGGCACAGCAAACACACGTCGGAAGAGCTCAAGGGATTTCAAGAGCAAGAAAAGGCGCGCTAAAGAAGAAGAATGTGGTTCTTGTGGCCGAACATAAGGTTATTTCACGGAACCATATATGAAACTTGTATTTGTTTCGCGCGTTTACTAATTATATTCATTAAATTTGATTTGTTTAGTTTTTGCCGCGTTTCTTCAAACAACCGACGTTTTGTTCGCACTGTAAAGTGAGTCGCGATTCCTATTCTATACGTTTTGATTAAATAACTAACGTTTTGTTTTCAATTAGGACTTCATTTGGGGTTTTGGTAAACAAGGTTTTCAGTGTCAAGTTTGTTCATACGTCGTTCACAAAAGATGTCACGAATTCGTCGCATTTCGATGCCCATTAAAAGCGGATAAATGTGGATCAGATTCTTCCGATTTGCGAACTAAACACGCATTTGTTGTTCACACGTACACAACTGTATGTGATTTTTCTTTATTTTTGAATGCTTGAAGTTTTTTTTTAAAAAAACGCTAAATTTTTGTTTGAAAATGAATATTAATGTATTTGCGAAAAAATAATAAGAATCGGGTAATTAATTGGATTAATTAGCGATATTCAGTGACGTTTCTTTTAAAACTTAAACCTTTGTTTCCTTTTCTATATTTCCTTCCTTTCAATCATCCATTATTTTATTAATAATATAATGTTATTTTTTTGAGTTCGTTAATAGACGTTCCAACTCAGGAAATAAGTTTATTTGATTTTTAAAAATGGAAAATAAATACTTAAACAATAAATTCTTAAAAAATAGATTTGAGACAAATATTACTACAGTATTAATAGGGCTCTGAAAATCGTTAACTAACGATTTAATTTTTCAATCAAATTTCTTAATTCACCCCATTTGTGACGTAATATTTATCACTGTATATAAATTAACTTACGATTTTTCTAACGATTCTAAATATATTTAACGATTTTAAGAAAATTATTATACAGTTGAACTAAAAAATTCTAAAATTAAAGTGAGATAAAATATTTTATATTCAGTATTAAGAAAATTAATTGGAAAAATTAATATTTCTTAAAATGCAAACTATAATTTACGTGTATTTTTATTTATTAATATTTTATTTTTCAAAATATTAATATCTACAGTATAATGAATTGAAGGTTTTTATTAAAAATTTTAAAGTATGACTGATTTAAACTAATTTTTAAATTAAAAATTACTTCAAAAATTTCTAACGATTTGGAAATTTTTCCAACTATTATTTAACGTTTTGGCACTAGTTTTTCTAACGATTTTCAAAGCCCTAACCATTGTGAAAAGTGAAAGTCACTCCCCATTACTAATTATAATCTTTTATTGAATACAGTATAAAAAAATAAGAAAAATTTTAGCTAATATTAGAGACATAAAGGGGCTATATTTTCGTTAACTGTGCATGTTTTGCGCAAAAAGAATAAGTTACTATTACAGTAACATAGTTGTTGTATTGGTTGAGATGTCTAAAAATAAAATCAAAGTTTTTCCTCATTTCTTTTCGCGCACATAATTAATCATTTGAGAAAAGGATGTTTTCAATGCCAATTGTCTATTTAATACAATAGAATAAATAATTAGAAGTTTATTTTGGTGGCATTTCTTTTTTAATTTGATGCCGACTCCCCAAATATGCCAGTTTTTAGATCAATAAATGTTGACGATTTTAGTTGAAATCTTTTTCGACATTCTTTTCTGTTTTATGCATGTTTTATGTTATCGTCGAAAATATTGTTTACACTAATAAAATAGTTGAAACAACAGTTAGGATATCCCTTATTGCGAAAAGACGAACGAAACGAAATTACTTGCAGTATTTAATAATTAAAACCTTTTGTTGAATTGTTAAGATGTTTTCAATTAAAATTATTTTAATAATTTAGAAGCGAAATCGAAATATAAGTTTATAATGTAACATTTGGCTCATGAAAGAGATTTTCTAAGAATTTCTTTTTTTTTATTTTCATTAATTCAAATGAATTCATAAATTGATATAAACACTTTTATTTTTAAAAGATATATTATATCTTAAATTTTTATTTCTTATCAAAAATATTTTTTTATCTGCTTTCTCTGAACTTTTTTAAGATTTACATATACTGTATATATGATTGGCTAACTGTCAGATAGTTTAAAGATAATTAAATTAGTTTTTCTTTTTATTCTGGTTACTATGATATGTTATCGCTATAATTTAGGAATTTTTTAACTTTAAATTTACGTTAAAAATAGTCTACTGGTAATACATGATGAGTTTTTAGTAGTGTTGTATAAAAAGTAAAAGCAAAATTTAAAATTTACAAAAGAGCAAAAGTAAAATTGATAAGTAAAAGTAAAATATAATTTAAATTCCAATGGGAAGTAAAAGCAAAAAGCAGTAAAACTTAAAAAATAGCCAGAAGTAAAAGTAAAATAGATTCGAAACTTGAAAGTTAATACAACACTAGTTTTTAACAGCCAATTTAAAGTTTATTTCAATTTAAAGATTATGCATTGAATAAATATACCGCTTTAGTATAAGATTAATTTCAAATTGTAAAATTCATTTTAAATATTAAATGTACTTATTAATTATTTATGGATTTAAACGCATACATAAGGATTTAATAAAACAATTCTCGACACATTTACACAAGTGTCCCAAGCATAGATGAACAGGTCCGAGTCTTTGATGGTCCTTAAGGAACCGCGGACCTGAACCTGGGACCTATAAACCATTTTGGGACCTGAACCTGGAGATTTTTCAAGGACTCAGACCAGTCCCAAGTCTTTAAGGCAGGGACACGGACCTGGATTCAAGTTATAATAATATTAATGAAAACAGGGCAATTTTTTATATATATCGTCTGTTAGTAATGCCTTTTTATTAAGAATCATGTCTAACTTATGCCTATTTTTATGATTAAGGTACAACAAAAATAATTTATCTAAAAATTTTACTTTTTTGGTACTTATTTGAGTAAATTACGTATTATTTTTAGTAATTTAAGTCCCAGATCCTAACTTTTAAGGACTCGGACCTGAACCTAATTGGACCAGTTCTTAATTTAGTTGAACATGAACTCGGACTTTAATAGATTTTAAGGACCTGAACCCGTAAGGACCTCGACCTAAGGGTCCCAAAAGTCCTAAGGTGCGCTTTTGTTCATCTATAGTCCCCAAGAGTTATGTCTAGCCTTATTATAGCCCCTTCCCGAAGGTTGAAAAAAGTAAACCCTTGCTCAAAATTATGGGAATAGAAGGTTAAATGTGAAAAAATTTTCTATTAAAAACGATGAGTTTTTGTGAACATCTTGAATTTAGATAATATTTTTTTTAAAAAGGTGGAGTGTATAGTTTAAATTTCACCGGGAAAAATTTGGACAGAAAGCAATAATTGTCGCTTAAATCCGATGAGTTTACCCCCTCTCGAATTTTGAAAAAGTCGAAAGGAAACCCCCTTAGACCATCCGAGCTTGGGACACCCTGGATTAATGTATTCTTATGGAATAAATGTTAGCTAATCAAAAAACTCCGTACAACAATGTATTTCTTTCAAAATATTCTTTTAAATTTTTTACAACAATGAACTGCGTGCGTACGGACAATCAGACAGGAATTGTCAAATCTATAACTCGACTTCTATATGAAAAAGTCGGCTAAAAACATTTTCAAATCGTACTTAATTATATTTGTCGAATTAATTTAATAATTTTTTCTTTTAAAAATTAAAAATCTTAAGAAAAATGGAAAAATGTGGATAAAATATGTTCTCAAATATGTTTTGTTGTACTGTTTAGCCGACATTCTGTGACCATTGCGGCTCACTTTTGTATGGTATCATTCATCAGGGATTCAAATGTAAAGTATGCGATATGAACGTTCATAAGAAGTGTCAGGACTCTGTTCCTAATCTATGTGGATGTGATCACACAGAACGTCGAGGACGTATTGAATTGAAAGTATACGTAACAAGTTCTGACCAAAACGGCAATAAATTGGTTTGTGAAGTAAAAAAGGCCAAAAATCTCATTCCAATGGATCCAAGCGGGTTAAGTGATCCATACGTTAAATGCAAACTGATTCCTGAAGGCGGAGATAACGCTGTCAAACGCAAAACACGGACAATTAAAGCCAACTTAAACCCCGAGTGGAATGAAGTTCTTTCATTTGCTCTGAAAACCGAAGACAAAGATCGACGCCTTCTTATAGAAGTTTGGGATTGGGATCGCACCACAAGAAATGATTTTATGGGCGCTCTATCGTTCGGTGTGTCAGAAGTGGTCAAAAAACCGGTTGACGGATGGTTTAAATTGCTCACTCATGAAGAGGGCGAATATTACAACGTTCCGTGTATGGCAGCGATCGATGAAGAATCGGCTGCAATGAAAGCTCGTCTCAAGTCTGTGTCGACTGTTCGGCCACACTCTCCAGCAGCTATTGGCACAGACGTTACTCCAGATATTCCCCATAATATGAGTAAACAAGACGTGATTCGCGCGTCTGACTTCAATTACATAATGGTTTTGGGCAAAGGATCGTTCGGTAAAGTAATGCTCGCCGAACGAAAGGGAACCGACGAACTCTATGCCGTTAAAATTCTCAAGAAAGATATTATTATCCAAGACGACGATATTGAATGTGCAATGATTGAAAAGCGTGTTTTAGCTTTGGCAGAAAAACCTCCTTTTTTGGTGCAATTACACTCATGTTTTCAAACAATGGACAGGTATTGTTATTGTTATATGTTTATGTAATTTACTTATTATTGGTTTTATAATACACATAGACTTTACTTTGTGATGGAATACGTAAATGGCGGTGACTTAATGTTTCAGATTCAACAAAGTGGAAAATTTAAAGAACCAGTAGCAGTATTTTATGCCGCAGAGATTGCTATTGGTTTGTTTTATTTACACTCAAGAGGTATTGTTTATCGTGATCTCAAACTGGATAACGTATTATTAGATTCTGATGGACACATCAAAATCGCTGATTTCGGTATGTGTAAGGAAGGACTGTTTGGTGACAAAACTACTAAAACTTTCTGTGGAACTCCTGACTATATCGCACCTGAAATTATATTATACCAGCCGTATTCTAAATCAGTTGACTGGTGGGCGTTTGGAGTGCTTTTGTATGAGATGTTGGTCGGACAGCCGCCTTTCGATGGTGAAGATGAAGAGGAATTGTTTGCTTCAATAACCGATCATAACGTTAGTTATCCAAAATCACTTTCTAAAGAAGCGAAAGAAGCGTGTAAAGGATTTCTAACGAAAAATCCTTCAAAACGACTCGGATGTGGCGAAAGTGGTGAAGAGAACGTAAAGTCTCATATATTTTTCAAGCGAATAGATTGGGAATCGATCGCTAGTAGAGAAGTTCAGCCTCCATTTAAGCCAAAAATTAAACATCGAAAGGATGTGTCAAACTTCGACAAACAATTCACATCAGAGAAGACGGAATTAACGCCAACAGACAAGCTTTTTATGATGAATTTGGACCAAACAGAATTTATGGGCTTTTCCTTTCTTAATCCTGAATTTGTTCAACACGTGTAATAAACATTAAATGGAAATATATATTTTAATGTGAATTAAGTTTGAAGACGACGTGTCGATTACAGCGACCGTTAACTTATTATTACGAAGAGATTTCGATTCAAACACTTTTGTGTTTTTAATGAGAGATTTATAATTGTTATGCAAATCAAAGCGGAGGACGAATGTATTTGTTGCCACATTATAATAATGCAATAAATGCTTTAATGCTATTACAGTATAAGGTATAATAACTTACATTATATATATTAATCAATCTATAATAAGCTTATATTTTTTATTTTTAAGTTTTTCATTTTACTCATGTTTAACTGCTATAACGATTTATTATTTACATTTTAAAACTGTTATAATATGGTTCTTATTGTTAAAAAATTGTTATATAATTTTTATGATTAAATTTGTATATATTTAAAATCATACTTATTTCGTGTGTTTTATTTTATCGTAGAAATTATAATAAAGTTATTTACGTTATAAAATAACGTGTCGACCAGAAGACGTGAAATCAAGTTTACCATTAAAGTAAAATAATTTTTTTAAAATTGTTTAAAAGTAAATGCCAATTATATCGTCAAAAAAATTTAATCAAAAATTTGCGATAAATCTATTAAGAATTCTAAAGGTAATACCAGCTAACTTTAATTTAATTTAATAAATATTTTTAAAAAATGATTAAATAACACACGATTATATTAAAAAAAACAGTAGAAATGTAAGAATTTCGTTGTTTGAAAAAACTTTCGTTCTTTTAGCACCGTTAGTATTAGACTAGTAAATCGTTAGAATTCTTAAACCTGAACCCGACAAGTCTCAACCCGACCCGATCCGATTATCAAATTTATTTATAATTCCACTAATTTTGAAAAATTTTCTAAAAAATGTAAAAGATAGTAAAACTTACTTAAAAACAGAAATAATATTAACGTTAAATAATCAAGTATTATTTAAGTTAAATAAACGTGATATTTTCAAAAATTTTAAGTTTTATTCTATGAATCGATGTTTTATTGGTTTTCGGGTTTTCTTTGAAATTTTTTAAAACCCGACCCAACACGACAAATTTTTCGACTACCGAACCCGAACCCCACATTCCGGGTACCCGTTTACTATTCTAGTTAGTATGTGTTTGTTTATTTAACAAAATCAAATAATTACTGCAATTGTTTTGTAGATTTTTATTTTTAAAAATGTATGAAACATCAGTGAGTGTGAGTACAAATAATTCAACAAAAATTAGATAATTTTATATTAGACATTAAATATTTAATTCATTTAGAGTTTTAAAATACAACTTTAAAAATTCATTTAAAATAAATTATGATTCCATTTACCCAACAAATAGCAATTGCATTCATAAAGAAATCTAACGTTACATAACAAACGCTTCAGATTTTGTAAATCCCTTCTCATATGAGTTATAGGCTCAAAATCTTGACTGAAAGTTCACATATTAAGAATCGCTGATTGAATTGTTTAATATTATTTGTACTTAAGATATGTTGATTTTCCACAATTTAGAAAACCATGAATTAAATCAATGACAGTGGAAAAAACAACTATTTTATTTTAAAATGACACTTCAAATATTAGCATCGATTCTAGATTTGCGAAAATTCATGCTAAAACAGCGCGTTATTATCAAACGAATCCTATTTGCCGGACAATCAATAATAGTAATAATGAAATTGATTAACTTGTGAGATGAAAATTGAAATGTTATAAAACATAACATCCGAGAAAAATCTACTAACGATTTAACGTTATAATAATATTTTGTTTTTATAGATTTCTATTATCAAAATATAATGAGATCAATATCTAAAAAAATATGAAATACTGTCCATTGAGCTGTTTGTGATAAATGAGGACTAATGAACGCGTAATTATTATTAAAAATCATTCTTATGTTTTTCAGACTGATGTGATCTCAGATCCGCTAAATTTTCGACCGAAAATGAACATTCGTCGTAATGGCAACGAAATTTCATTTGATTTTTGCTGGGAATAGCCATTGATTTGCGACTGGTTTCGTTCGCTGAAGAAATTTGCTGCTGTCGTCGTCTCTCCTCCAGAAACAACTGATACGGTGACGCAGCCGACGACGGAGTAATCATTATTCCGAAATTCGGGTTTGGATTGTTTTGGATTCTTCTTCGGGCCTCTTCTCTGACTTTAATCAAAGAACGGCGATTTATCGATTGCCTATATTTGACATTTTTAGCCACACTTCGTCCGTGATTTCGTTTGTAATGAATACGTAAGCCCTTCTTAGTAGTACTACCGCTGTACTGGCAATTTGGATAATTGCACTTAAATAGTTTGTGTGTCGATTTCACTGCTTCGATGTGATAGTTATGCTGAACTGCGATGTGTTGTTTCAACATAACTCCGTCACTGCCAACGAAATGGCATCGCGGAAAATAGCATTTAAACATACTGACTGAGCCGTCGCTATTTTGATTGCTTTTATGCGTATTTTGAACGTGTGTTTTGAGAACATTCGCGTCATCGCCACTAAAACGACATCCAGGAAATTGACATTTAAATCTTTTGCCTCTAATTTTCATGTTTTGGTTCGACGACTGATCTCCGATTCGTAGTGAATTATTTGCGTTTTGATTCGATCCCATATTTGAATTGTCAGTCATTTGAGTGATATTATTGTGATTGAAATTATTTATCGGACTCTGATTTACAGTAATCTATTGATAATCATTAAACTTATAAGAAAAATATACCGAATATTTAAATATGAATACCTCTTTGTTTGTAACTGAGATTACATTTCTTCTCACCAAATCATCGTTAACTGCATTACTATTAGAATTATCCTTATTGTTATTATCAGTAATGTTTGTTGCGATTACTTTATCGGCAGTGGAACTCATTTGGTGAAAAGGCTTTTTCTTAGTCAAACCAAACAGAATGCGTCTGTGTTTGTGTCGTTTGTGTATACGCAATGCTTTTAAACTCGCACTCATATAATTGCAACCAATATAAGTGCATTTAAATAATTTCTTATTAGTTTCATTCGAAATGGCGGCTAATTTCGCTTCGTTATCATTAAAAGTGTACACATCATAGTTATTGGTGTTCGGAATCGCTGACGAATAACCATAAGCAGTAAATCGTTGTTCCTTGTGATTTTTAAAGATATGCATTCTTCTGGCGTCAAACGATTTGCCGATATAAGCGCATCCGCCGATTGTACATCGAAAGCGATTTGTCGATTGTTTCGGTTTTAATTGATTGTTTGGCTTCACTTCTTCGTTGTTTGGCTTCACTTCTTCGAACGAATCAACTCTTTCGATAGTTGTCGTCAATTTATCTTCTTTTTTGATATTAATCGAATTTGGGTCAACTGTCGAATTGATGACATTTTTTTCACTGGTTTCACCAATTTCTGTGGGCTCTGTTTTAATTTCTGTATTATTCAGATGATTGTTGCACTTTATTCTTATTTTATGCTTATTACACATATGCATTCGCAACGAATTAGTGTTCGGCCCAATAAACTTGCATTCCGGACATTTGTATCCTTTCGCACCCATCGCTTCGATTGCCATTTTAAGTTTAGGCATTCGCTTATGTTGTTTTCCCATATGAACTTTAAGTCCATCGTATGACTTCGTCGAAAATCGGCACTGAGTTTGCGGACAATTATATATAGTCGACGATATTTTGGTCATATCTTTATTTAATTCGGTATTAGTTTTCATATCAATCGATTTCGTATAGAAAGCGTTCGGAAGTACGTTCGGGTTTTGCTTTATGTTATGACTTTTCAATAAATGAAATCTCAGACCATTACGACTGATACCTCTATACGTACATTTCTCAATATAACAATGGAAAAAGCCTTTCGTTTTTACTGGCACTGTATTGACCGCTATATTGGTTTTGTCCTCTATTTTATCGATCGGTACGCTATTATTAATTAAAACAAATTTCGTTTTATCGTTCGAGTCGTTTAGATTTTCAGTCTTAATCGGTTTGATTTCATTATTTTCATTCGTATCCATAAGATTATCGCTGTGTTCAGTCTTAATATCGATTTGCTCATCTATTTTACTGTTTCCATTATCATTAGAATTAATAGCGATATTTTCAAACAACGCTTGTCGCTCATTAGCAGCGATTGATGCTCTGTAACCATGTTTTTTAAATAAATGTATTTTATAGCCTTTATTGGTTTTGCCGACATATTCGCACTCAGGATAAAAACAACTGATACTACTATTAGGTTTCAATTGGCAATCATTGGTTTGCGTGCGATTGCCGTCATCTTCGATATAATCTTCGTCTAGCAATTCAATCTCTTTGTGATCGCCTATGATATGCGTTTTGAGCTCATCAGAGCTCAATGCGGTATACGGACAGTCATCTAATATGCATTTGAATATTTTATCCGAATTTTTGTTAGTATTAATCGTCTGCTTATGGCTTATGTCTGAATTAGTTTTAATCGTTACGTATAATTTGTCCTTTCGATGGATTCTCATGTGATTCATAAGCGATACTTTATTATGATATGCGGCCACACATTGAGGCCAATCGCAGCGTAATATTTGTTTTGAATCGCTTAACGCATTGCTCGTTGCAGTTGTGATTGAAGTGTTGTTCGCATCACTATTAGCTTGTGTTGTATTGATGTCGTATTTATGATGCTTTTCGATGTGAGACTTGAGAAGTGCGGCGTTTGTCACACTATACGAACATTCGGAACAGTTGTACTCAATCGGGTATATGTGCTCATTGTTGTTATTGTTATTCGCATTGTTCGAAGTGTGACAGCTTTTATGCGACAATAACTCCGGTTTAGTGGCGAATGTTTGTCCACAATTGTTGTAAATGCACTTAAAACTGTTCATCGCTAATCAGTAAATCAATTATTGTTTACATACAAACACATTAAAGCGGAAGCCATTAACCATTTCTATACATATTGCTATATCACAGCATTTTCCAAGCTCTCGGGGGTCTAAGGGGGTCTACTTTCGACTTTTTTCAAAATTCAAGGCAAGGAGTAAACTGACAGATTTAATCGACAATAGTTTGTCCGTCGGCCCAAAAAACTTTTCAATTAAATATTTATAAATATTTTTCCGGTGATAAATCAAGTGCTCGAAAAACACAACTAATCTAAACGAAATTTTAACAAAAGATAAGGAGCTCAAAAAAACTTATCAGTTTTAATGAGCAATTATTTTCCTATTATTAGAGGGGAAATATTTTGTTAAAACAAATCAAGAAATTTGGTGGTTATTTTCGGACAAAAATTGTAGATTTTAGTGGTTATATATAACCAACATTTGCATTGAAAAATTTTCTATTTTATTTAAAAATTATGTTCATTAATACTTTTTAAATAAGTTTATCAAATTTTTTATCAGGAACATCTTCATATTCTAGTTTAATTTAAAAATTTTTGAACCAACCATGAAAAATAATTTGCGTCATAAATTATTAAATTAATCTTTACGCTAATTGTACGAATTGTTGTTTTCAATGAGTATTTTTTCGAATTAAATTTTCAAATAGTAATGATAATTATAAATAAAATTAAAGGAACAATTAAAAAATTTTAGAATTGGCACAATTTATAAGTGTCAGCGTCATGTGGAATATTTAAATTGGTTGAATAAAAGTGATATTTAAAATTTGGTGGTTATATCGAATTTTTGAATAATTTGGTAGCTTTGGGGAAATTTAAGATTTAACCGAATATCCGTCCTTTTGTCGTTGAAATCTCAAAATTTTGTATGGGTGAAGGTTTTTCAACTTTTAAGGAGGGTTCCAATGGAGGTGAGCCCTCCCTTGAGAAATGCTGTTATATTGTTTGATTATGACGCACTATATGTGTGCATAACAATCACATTCATTTTAATATAATGTTTGGTTTTCCTGTTTAATTTATTTCAAACATTTCAAAACAAAATTTGATTATATTTGAAACAATTTTTCTATTATATCAAATTATATGGAATTTTCCTATCATTTCAAGAACAATATCCAATTATTGATATCACAATTTCTAAGTTCCAATTGTTTAATCTAAGAAAATTGTAATGGATTTTAGTAAATTGTTTTTCAATGCTTAGCTAAATATAAGCAGTACATATCAAACTCAAATACCCGTAAATCACTGTGTATAGCGCGCGCGTTATCTAAAGAAAGTTGATTCTAGGGAAAAAATTGGGTGCGCGGTATACAATGTATACTATACCGGTACATATGGGCGATATCACATTTCAAGCAATAACTGCGCGTTATCTAAGAAAAATATTTTCTTAAAGTTAAGGTACGCGTTAAACATGGGATGCGCGCTATACACTGTTTACGGTAAGCAACAGTGAGTGGAGTACATCCCCTTTCGTAAGAAATACATACATACAATAAGCATAGAGATTAAGACTAAAGCTGTTTTGGGTCGGTTTATCAATTTCGATTGGTTTGATTTTCGGATCGGGTTCGTTAAACCGTAATCACTTAAATTAAACCGATAACCCGAAAAACAAGTTTTATTGTTCTTTATTAAATATCATAATTGAATTTCGTAAATAAACATTAAATTCGTTAAGAGATAGAAAATTGAAATATTCTCATCATTAAGGCCAACCAAATTCGGGGTAAAAATCATTCAAATTCGGGAGGGATTCGGGGCATAAAAAAGGTAATATTCGG